>QEAP01000428.1:1360-18635 GCA_006535975.1 Chytriomyces confervae | reverse complement strand
CCTCGGCTGAACCTTCTTTATCCGCTAAGTTTAATAAAATTCTGAACAACCAAAAAATCTGACAATTTCTCAAAATGTAAAAATGTAAACAACAACAACAAAACATGAACCCCAAACGCTGCCTCCGCCATCCCAGGCCTCGGCAGTTCCACCCTCCACAACGGTACTTCAAGACGGCCACTGTGGATGAATGGTATACATCCAGCATCTGTCCGCATTGTGATTCGGACGTGGGACATCCACTCAGTCGACCAACGCCAGACAGGGGGACTCGCAAAATCCATCACTTGCTACGTTGCAAAAACGAAACATGCAGCAGGTGGTGGCAGCGGGACGTGATGGCTCTGGCCAACTTCAAGCGCCAAGTTTTGCATGGGTTGAAGCATGGGAAAATCATCCCGTGTTCACTCCCAAGACCAAGACTCAAGGTGGAGGAGGGAGGAAGAGAAAGCACAACGAATGAAACGGTGGTTCCGGAACAAACCACCATGCGCAGGGCGGCGCGATTTACCAGCTGGGAAATAACGGGCGAACGTTGTTTTGAGTAGTTTTCCAATTTATTTTGGTTCATCATTGATGTTCCATTATTCTTGTGTTGAAAGTAAAAATCCATGGTAAACAAACGATAAAATTTAAAGAAGACTCATGGCTTGCTGTGGACAGAGCGGCATCAACCCCCGTGGGCTGCTGACCCCAAACCATGTTGCACTGGTCAACAAAGTGTATCCCAGTGATGCGGGAGAGACTGGACCCCGGTCTGCTGCCCTGTCGTCGCTGCTGTTCTACGCAGACTCGAAACCAATCAAGCTGGCGAAAGTGGGCGAGTGCTTGGCACGGCGGACGGACACTGACCTGGCCAGGGGAAGAGAAGGGTGAGTTTGTCATGTATCTCTTCTGTGGGATGGAATTTGTCCACCCTTCCTTCCGCTGAATTGGTTCTATGCAGACACGTTAAAGTCACCCTCATCATCATCGATGCGCTGCTGTCTCAGTGTCCTCCAGCTCACATCAATATCATGGCAAAGAGCGTTTTGCGTGTCATTGATTCGGTCACAGCATCTCCCAATGCTGATCTCATGCTGGATGCCACATCAACAGTGAGTTGCGATACTTCTCTGTTACTCTGCTTGGGAAATGCGGAGTGCTTTTCTGTTTCGTCGGAGTTAATTTTGAATTGGTGCCTAGTTCGTGACCTTCAACAACCTTTACACGCACGACACAATCATTGACGTCGAACTCACCGCTCTCTATTCAAAACTTGTCTACAAATTCTGCGCTCAATGCACATACGTCACCGCCGACTCGGTCCTCCAGAAAAAGTAACCAACATTCCCACATCCTGAAAAACTCAACTTAATTTCAACACTTACCATCGAACCTGTGAAGCAGACTCCACCTCTCTGGCTTGCGCGCAATCCAATCCATCACAAACAGTGACACATTTCTTGTCAACCCGCGAGCCCCCGAATACGTTTCAAAAATTATTCCCGCTCTCCTTTCAAACCTGCACGAAGAGAAACGAATCCGATCCAATTCTTCAACCGCCGAACCAGCGCCATCTGCTTCCCAAGCCAAACACCTTGGTGAAGGGCATACCCCCACCCCGCACATGCGGAAACACAGCATCACGGACGGTCTCATTACGAACCCTCTTCTTCAGCATAGCGCTCTCGAAAGTTTATCAACCTTGCTCTCGAAAACGAATGCGCAGAATCTGTGGTTTGTGATTGCTCCCGTTTGGGCGTACATGGACAAGCAGGGAGAATGGGGTCAACGAGCGCATGTCGTCTTTCTGGTGGATGCGATTGTGAATGCCATTGCGCCGCAGCATCGATATGTAGTTCTGGGGTCGTTACTGGAAAAGTTGAGTAGTTTGCCAACCGGAAGTGTGAAAGATCGGGTTGGAATTGTTGTTGCTTTGACGGTGTTCGTTGCCGGTGTTGGTGACGTGGCTGCTGCTAGTGGGGGGAGTAACGTTGGAGGTGCTGGCATTGCTGTTGTGGAACTTTCGGAAGCCCTTGTTGGACATCTCGTTGAGATTGCGGGAGCTGCCGAGCAGTCATCTTCCGGCACTGGTGCTGAAAGTGAAGTGAAGCAGTACTATGAAGCGTTGATCGAAGCTATCGGAGCATTGGCGATTCATGTTGCGTATCCGACTCAACTGAGTGACATCATCTCGTTCACTGTCAATCGATTGGAAAGGATGTCAGGAGGGAACAAAGGAGACTGTCTTGCCGTGAAAAAAGCGCTTCTGCGTTGTCTTGTTCGTATCGTGGCTGTGCGTCGATCGTGTCTGTCTCCGCTTGAATCTTTGGCAACCGGAAAGGAGATTGAAGAAGTGGTTGAAGACGCTGAAGCAGATTCTTCTTTCGTTCTCGAATCATTCACTTCTCTGTCGCGCAACGCTGCATCGCACATGCGAAACTCTCGTTCTAAACGCGCGAGTCTGACATTTCCTGCAAAAATCTCGCCAATTCTGTTGATTCCAACCTTGGATCTGTTGTTGGATGCAAGCCAGGACATTCGTGTGCTTGAGGCGCAGTTTGTTCAAAGTGCGCTGGCGCTGGAAGTTCTTCAGCAGCAAATCTTTGGTGGACAAGCGGTTATTGCTTCAGAGGACATTGAGTTTTTGGATGTTTTGTACTTGAAGCTGCACGCTCTGTCGCTCGGAACTGGCGTTGTCAACGGGCCTGTTGATTACGTGGCAGTTGGCTGTATTGTGAGCAACGCAATTCAACGGTTTGGCCCCTCAGGAGAAGGTGTTGGAAGGACCTTGCAATTTTTGTTGAAGGCGCGGGTGTGTGTGACTGTTGTTTTATTCTTTGCAACTTTGTTAATGTGCGACTTTTCCAGGCAGATGCTGAATCTCAGTCAAGTGTGAATCCCATTATTCGATTCGCAGTGACTTGCCTTCTGCGCGATCATTTGCAAGAATTGGCCAACGTTTATCAAATCTCAACTCTGCAAGCGTACCTGCAAACTCAGAGCCCGGCACTTCAAACTGACCCAGTGCTGATACCGACGACAAATCGAGTGGACATTCTCCAAGCCAGTGTTGCACATTACGTCCTTCAAAAACGAGTGGAAAACATGAAACTAGTTGCTGCACGGACTTTCGACGAATCTGTCCAAATTCCTTCTTTCTTGGGTATTCCTCGAGATGTAGTTGTCCCAATGCTGCTGGCAGGTCTTGCGGGCAAATCTACTGAGATCCTTGAAACCTTGGACACTGAGTTTTCTACCAATTTGAAAGACGGTTATCGCCGAGGTTCCAAGCCTGCAGTCGGCGGGGTCGCTGGTATAGGCGGGATTGTAAGACCGCGATCTATCAAGCAGTTTTCTCTTGTGCAAACGGGTAAAATTGGATCCGTGGAAGGCAATAGTCCTGCTTCGCAAAGTCTTGGAAGCGATTTGTTGAAGCCTGGAACTTCTTCGAGCGCTAGCGTCCGTAGTGGGGTTGATGTTGGGGGTGGTAGTGTGTCTACTCGACCGGATACTCCAGTGAAGTTTGAGGATTTGAAGGATGCAATCAGTTGAGTCGGAGGTGGTTGTAATACGACCCCGTTTACTGATTGAATTTCTTTTTTTTAGGCATTCACAGCAGTGCAGATGCCACTGGCAAGGGCTCCAACAGCATTCGAAGTGTGACTCCGAGTGCGAGACACGGCAAACTTGACGTCAAGAATTTTCTGACCAACATTTCATCAACCATTTCCAAGTAAGTCAGTCTGGTTCCTTCTGTCGACGATACCCACTAACGCGGCAAATGAAACAATAGATCAAATTTGGGTGGGAAACACTTTCAGGAACCAGGAACCGGCAAACTTCCCAACATGCAGATGACATCGCGTGATCGGAAAGGACCGAATGTTGTTAGCCACGACGAAGCCGCCTCCTCTGTGGGAGCTGCATCTGAAGTCAGTGACGCGGGAAAGTGAGGCGCGGAGACTGTCTTGCGTTTTTTCTTTTTTTTTTTCTTTTTGATGGCTTTTGGGGACTTGTTTCGCTTTTCAAGTGGGGCCGGTCGTTTTGGAGGCGATTCATGTGCTCTGCTTGTCTTGTTTTAGATTTCCGATTCATTTATTATGATAAACTTAGTAGACGTGGCAGTAAAGACTTTGGGCCGATGTTTGTGCGCAATCAAGAGGAGCAGAGAATGAGGATTAGAGAAGATGTGTGACATGAAAACTGTGTTCATCCTCCAAACATGCAGTAAAGCAAGTACCCGTAATGACGAGTGGGAGGACGCTCAAACAGCGCCGTTATTGCCGGTGTATGGTTTCGTTGTGATGCTACGCTTTGGACGCCGATGAGACAGAGTTGGTGACATCAGTAATTTGACAGCGAGCACAGTTTGGGGAGGGTGTTGGAAAATGGGGATATGGAGCTGCGAAGGAGCAAACAGCCACAAGCGAGGTGGGTGTTCGCATTTTCGAGACAGAATTTAATGCAGCTATTGCAATCGATAAACAATAAGATCGTAAACCAAACAGTGATAAATATTCGATGGATTCTCGGGGCGGTGGGTCCGTGCACAACAGCATGGCCGGATTGAATTACGTATACGGGCAGCAGTACAACCATCTTGTCTCGGCGGGGTCCAAGAATGGCGAGCGGCTTCTCCAAAGCAGGCAGGCAGCCACCCCGCATCACCATGCACGCGTTGCAGCCGCAGCAGCACGCACGGCCAACAATCTGTCTTTATCGAGGGACTTGGACGACAGTCTCGAAAGTGTCGCTTTCAAGGAATCGAAGGAGAACAGGGAAAAGGATGCGAAAGACAAGAGGGACAAGGACAGCAAAGAAAGGGCCAAATCGTCGGACTGGGTCACTATCGACATGGGCGGCATGCTGTTGCGCAATTTGGCTCCGAGCGTCTTTGATTTCCATTTCCTCACGACGCTCTACCTCAATCACAACAATTTCACCTACATCCCGCATCAAATTGCAAACTTGAAGTGCCTGACTCTGCTCGATTTGTCTGGAAATAAGCTTGTTTCTATTCCTCCCGAACTTGGTTCCGTTGTTTCGCTCAAAGAGTTGTTGCTCTTTGACAATCAACTCACTTTCCTGCCTATCGAACTGGGTGCGTTGTATCAGGTACCTTCCCCAACCGCGCGCACGGGCATCTTTTTCAGCGTATCTCTATCCACGGAGCTTATCGTTTTTTGCTTCTCACGATCCAGCTTGAAGTTTTCGGCATTGAAGGAAACCCGCTGACGGAGCCATACATCGGGTACATGCAAAAAGATGGTGCTCTCGCCATCATATCGTACATGCGCGAGAACCTTCCATGTACGCCTTTCCCTCGTTCGATAAAACGAAATTTAATTAACGCGTGTCTAATATCCACACCTGTTTTTTTTTTTCATTGCTTGCAGCTGGACCCCCACCTGCCGAACGTGAATGGATTACTCTGGACGAATCATTTTCGCAGAATGACCCGAGTAAGCAAATTTGCGTTCTTGAGCTCGCCGGAAAAAACCAAATGGGCTGAAAAATGTCAAGCAGATGCCTTCACCATATTATGCTATAACACTTTGTGTGATAAATACGCAACTCCTCAGACATATCCATATACACCAACTTGGGCGCTAACGTGGGATTATCGAAAGGATCTCATTTTGTCAGAAATTGTAAACTACAACGCGGACATTGTTTGCCTACAGGTACTACATTCGAACGCCTAAAAACAAGCATTTCACGTGTTGTGTGCTCAAACCAAACGAAAAAATTCGAAACAGGAAATGGAGACAGGCCAGTTTGAAGAATACTTTCAAGAGTACTTTATATCCAATTCTCTCTATGAGGGTGTGTTCTGGCCCAAATCTCGGTCGAGAACGATGGGTGAATATGAACGTCGCGCTGTGGATGGGTGTGCGACCTTTTTCCGGCCAGACAAGTTGAGGAACTCTTCAAATTTACTCTCGCACAATCATCGCTGATTGCAATTACACAAAAGATTCACGCTTGTTGAGAAGCACTCGATCGAATTCCAGCAAATCGCCATGCAACGCCCTGAACTGCGCCGCACCGAAGACGTGTTCAACCGTGTCATGGTCAAAGATAATATCGGTCTCATTACTGTCCTCGAATCGAAAGACGCGATTCCGAAATTCAAAGTAGTGGTTGCAAACACGCATCTGCATTGGGACCCGAGTGACCCGGACGTGAAACTTGTACAAACTGCCATGCTGATGGAGGAAGTGACAAAAATTGTAGCAGCGCACGCCCCGCCTGCACAAACGGGTCCGCCTGGGTCTGCACCACGCGCGAATGGGAATGGCAGCAGTGTTCCTCCGGTACAACAGGTTCCAGTGATTGTGTGCGGGGATTTCAACAGTTTACCAGGGAGTGGCGTGCACAGTCTGTTGGGCGACGGCAGTGTTCCAGCGGGGCACGAAGATTTTGGGAAATACACATACGGTGCATACACGCGGGAAGGTATCAGTCATCAATTGAACCTCAAGAGTGTGTATCCGCCTTCAGTGACGGGTGAAATGAATGGGAAAAGTGAAGCAAGCACAACAACAGTATCATCATCAGCATTACACTCTGCCTCGCTAGATTTTACAAATTACACGCCCTTGTTTAAGGGCGTAATTGATTATATTTGGGTGAGTAACATGACGCTGAGCGTTGGGGGGGTTTTGGGTGGGGTGGACAAGGAGCATGCGAAAGCGAGCGTTGGATTTCCGAATGCACATCATCCGAGTGATCATGTACCAATTATGGCAGCGCTTTCCTATAAGGGTGTGCCTGGGATTGGCGGAAAAGACAAGAATGAGGGCGGTAGAAGAAAATAAAGCTAAATCCAAAAAAAAAAAAAAAAAAAAAAAAAAGAAAAAAAGAAAAAAAAAAAAAAAAAAAAAAAGGATAAAAAGGAGGTTTGACTGCCAACGAAGGAAGTTAAGAAGTGCTCCTCTCCCACCGTTTGAAGCGATGGCTCTATACAGGTGCCATTCACAGCGCTCCCCACAATGATTCTCTTGTTTGCAAACAGTGCTTAAAATGTTCACTGGTAAAAGTGACAGCTGAATTTGTCGATATGTATAAAAATTTTCAGCTTGAGGTACGGCACCTGTTCACAAAGCGGTTACTCGGTTCAAACCGCCTCCCTGGATTCAAAAGCGCCGTGCATCTCATGTCGCATCGCGGAGGATCTTTAGAAGCTATCGAAAACACGCTCACTGCATTCAGAAAGAGTTCGCAACTTGACACACCGCTTATTCTCGAGATGGATCTATGCATGACAAAAGACGGAAGTTTGGTCGTCTTTCACGACAATGACATGGGCAGACTGTGTGGCCCTGAGTGGAAGGGATCTCATATCAAACACTTGACGCTGTCGCAGCTTCCAGCGTTGGTTGTTCCAAAGCCTTTAGTTGGGAAGCTGGATCTGTCTGACAAGGATTGCACCCGAATTCCACTTTTTGAAGATGTGCTGAGGGAGTTTCCACAGTGAGTCTGTTTTTTGTTGACCGCGTCCAACGTGGTCTGAAATACTTTTTTTGAACCAGGTTTCCAATGCAAATTGACGTCAAAGATGGATCCGAGGAAATGATCGTAAAAAGACTTTTTCTTCTCTTAACTGGCTCATGAAGTCAGTTTTAAAATTGCTTTGCGCGTGGACAGATCAAAGTCGGCTCCCTCATCCGCCAACACAACCGCTCGCATCTGACAGTATGGGGTTCATTCAAGCGCCAGCAGAGTAACTGGTGCTACAAGCATTTCGGCACCAGCATCCCTCTTTTTTTCTCTATCTCGCGTTGGATTGCGAGCAACCTGCTGTCTCGCGTTGGTCTGACACATTGGATGGAATACAGGGAATCATGTCTGATTGTGCCTAATTTGGACTGGGTGCTTCGAAAGTCGTGGTTCCGAGCGTTGAATGAGTTGGGAATTCAAGTCATTGTGTGGGGGAGTAAGCAGGATGTCGCGGATGGGCCAGGGGGTGGTATCAACACTGTGGAAGGGTTTGAAAGAATCAGGTGAGATGAGGTTGGTTCCACAGGGCATAATTATTGACGCGTTTTTCGTCTATCTGTCAGAAAAAGCGGTGCGAATGGGATCTGCTCTGACAGGCCGACTCTGCTCAAGGTTCAACAGCTCATTCTTAACTCTTGCGCAGGCTCATTACTGATTTATAATAATTTGCACGCCAGGACTGGTTACGGCAAAACAAAATGACGCGTGTTGAATAAAATGGACCTTATTCAAACATTTTGATTCAGTGTCTCAGAAGCCGATGCAAACTTGCCATCAAATACAAACTCCCACAAAAAACCACCAAAGACCCATTATCAGCCTCCAAAACCTTCTCCTCTTTCAGCGCTGCAACCACTGAAGCAACGCCATCATCAAACATGCGCACATTCACACTTCCACTCCCAAACACACCTTCCACGCACTCCCACACCTCCTCACCCAGTGCACTTGTCACCCATGGCATCCCCTCAGGAGTCTCAAATGAAGTAACCCAGACGCTGTCTCCTTTTCGAAAGAGGGTTGAAACAAGTGCGTCTGTACGCTGCTTAGCCCCTTGTTTGCACGCAAACACCCACAAGATTTTTCGATTCTTTGCAGCCGTGGGGTCAAACGAATCAATAAACTGCCGTAACGCAACAGCACCCTGTGAATTGTGCGCGCCGTCTGCGAGGATGCGCTTTTGAGATATTTGCGGTAGTCCTGGGATGGAAATGAATTCGAGACGGCCGCGCCATTTTGTTGCTTCGATGCCCGCAATCAGCAGAGCAGAATCGGGTGGTTTGGGGAATTTGGGATGTACCGAATAGAACGCTGATAGAGTCGCGAGCGCGATGGCCAGGTTATCGCGTTGATGGTGACCCTGGGTTTAAAGAGTGTGAATGGGGCTGATGGAAATGGACTGCGATGAGGCTTACCAAAAGAGGCAGGTTTATGTGGACTTGTTGATCAAAGAGTGTGCCTTTCACCCGTTGAAACTGCGTGGGGTCACTTCCAGCTTGATCTGGGGATGCAACCACAGAATTCACATGAAACAACGCGCAATTCATCGTTTGAGCCCATTCTTCGACAACCCGCTCTGCCTTCTCAAACGACTGGACACCCAAAACACACCCACGCGATTCTGGATGAACAATGCCCGCCTTCTCCCTCGCAATCGCTTCAATCGTATCACCCAGAAACTCTGTATGATCTAACCCAAGCAGTGTCACAACACACAGCGCATCTGCAAATACGTTCGTAGCATCAAGTCTTCCTCCAAGCCCAACTTCAACCACGCTTGCATCCACCCCTTCTGCCGCAAACCACGCAAACGCAACTGCTGTTTCGATTTCGAATGAAGTTGCTTTGATGCCTGTGTGCGAGATTTGGCGCAGGAAATCTTGTCGCGTTTCCTCGGAGATCGCAGTGCCGTTGATTCTTGTTGAATCTGAGGGATGCAGTAAGTGCGGCGAAGAGAAGCGTGCAATTTTGAGATTTGAGTGCGTGTGGGACAGCGCCGATTGGATCAGTGCGCACACAGAGCTGGATGGTGAGTGAGCGTCAGTCCACGGGTTGGGTCGTTCAGACGGGCTCACCCCTTCCCGTTGGTGCCAGCCACGTGAATAACTGCGCCCATGCGCTTCTGAGGGTCTCCCAGCGCAGCGAGGAGAGCACTGATGGACTCCAGGCCGAGACGGATCGAGTTCATTATTAAAATGTAAAATAAATCAGTAAATAATCGCCGTCATGATCGTAGTCAAAACGCCTGGAAACGAACTCGCGCTCACAAACTGCGCCATTGTCAGTAGTCGCGACTTTAACCCGCAAGTCAAGTACATTATCGTCGAGCGTCAGTTTGTCTTTACAATCAGGTAATACCCCCCCTCACCCCCTGCCGCCCCATTTATGGGCACCCCACCCAATAAGGCTCACTCTCTTCCCCCCAACGCCATACCCCAGAGCTATCAATGATCTTCCAAGCGGACAACTCGGTGTATCGAACGTGCAGCGACAGTGGGCTCTCCTGTCATTGAACCAGGATGTCCACGTAGCTGTGTATGATCCTTTCCAGGACCCAAACTGTTTTCTTTCGAGAATTGATATTCAGGTGCGCCTCCTTTTTTGCTGCACTGCTGCGCAACTTTGTTCTTGACATGTCTCAACTTATCAATTTGACAGATTTCGTACATCCGGAAAGGCGTCGCGAGTGAGGAAACATTCGACGGAGGCGATATGGGCAAAGCTTTGCTTCAAGTGCGTGTGTTTTCTTCAATTTTAATTAATCGTGGATTGCAATTGCTCATTCAGTCGCGCGCGCGCGCGTTCACCCAAAAACAGTCGTTTTCAAACTTGATTCTTTCTGTGGGCCAGAAAATCATCTTTGACTACCACGGCTTCAACTTTATGGGCGCGGTCGTCGGAATGGAGACTGTGGATTTACGGACTGTGCAGGCTGGACAGATCAGCGCTGCGAATCCTCCATCTGGTATGTATTTCTTGATATGGATACGGCAGAATACCAATGCAAATTTGTTTCCAGGCAGCGGAGGACAGAGGGGCATCTTACTGGACCAAACAATTGTGAACTTGACGAAATCGCCGGACAGCAGCATCAAATTAAAGGGCGGTGCAAAGAGGTTGGGAGAGAATCCAGATCAAGCAAACTTCCCCGCAAAATGAAAATCTCTAATGCACACAATTTCAACAGCCACACAAATGTGCTTATTCAACCCAACTTCAAATTCGAGGACATGGGAATCGGAGGTCTTGACAAGGAGTTTAGTCACATTTTCCGTCGTGCGTTTGCGTCGCGTATTTTTCCACCGCACATTGTCGAAAAACTGGGAATTCAGCACGTGAAAGGAATGATTCTTTACGGGTAAATGCCTATTCCCCCCTTTTTTTTACCCTGCCCGTCCATACCCAACTCACTTGAAAATCACCATCTTTTTTGTTAGACCCCCCGGAACAGGAAAAACACTGATTGCCCGCCAAATTGGCAAAATGCTCAACGCAAAAGAACCCAAAATCGTCAACGGTCCCGAAATCCTAAACAAATTTGTCGGCGCCTCAGAAGAAAACATTCGAAAGCTGTTTATCGACGCCGAGACCGAATACAAAGCGCGCGGCGAGGAATCCGGCCTCCATATCATCATTTTTGATGAACTGGATGCGATTTGTAAACAGCGCGGATCTAAAAACGATGGAACGGGTGTTGGAGACAGTGTTGTGAACCAATTATTGTCGAAAATGGATGGTGTGGAGCCCTTGAATAACATTTTGGTGATTGGAATGACCAATCGGCTGGATATGATTGATGAAGCGCTGCTTCGACCGGGAAGAATGGAAATCAAGATGGAAATTAGTTTGCCAGATGAGGCGGGGCGTGTTCAGATTTTAAACGTGCACACTGCCAAGGTGAGAGTGATCAAAATTCGTGTTTGTTGTTTTTGTTTTTTTTTCAATCCAGCAACTGATTTGATTTGATCGAACGTGAACGTTTTCCAGATGCGCAAAAACAACCTTCTGGAGGAAGATGTGGATGTGAAGGAATTGGCTTCATTGACCAAAAACTTTTCCGGTGCTGAAATTGCGGGTTTGATCAAGGCAGCCACTTCATGGTCCTTCAACCGGCACGTCAAAGTCGGCACTGTTGCGGGTGTTAGTGAGGACTATGATAAACTTAAAGTTGGACGCGAAGACTTTTTGGGCGCTTTGGAGGAAGTTCGTCCTTCATTTGGTGTTGCCGAAGCGGAACTTCAGCGCTGCGTGAGCAATGGAATCATCAAATTTGGTGACCATATTGAGGTTTCAAACATACAAAAGATTCCTTGCGTGTGGAATTCCTTTTAAACCATTTTGTTTTTTGTTTTTCATCAGCGGATTCTTTCAGACGGTCAATTGTTTGTCGACCAAGTTCGCAACAGTGACCGAACCCCGCTTGTGAGCTGTCTCCTGCATGGACCCAATGGAAGCGGAAAAACTGCGCTCGCTGCAAGTATCGCCACTGCAAGTGATTTCCCCTTCATCAAACTCGTCTCCCCGGAAACCATGGTTGGATTCTCTGAAAACGCCAAAATGGCCACAATTGCCAAAGTTTTTGAAGATGCATACAAATCCCCCATGTCTGTGATTGTGATTGATTGCATCGAACGTCTTTTGGGTAAAACTTTTTAAAAAAAACTCTTGTATCTTTGCAATGGTGATTTTTTATCTAAAACTATTCTACTGATAGACTGGGTACCTATCGGACCTCGCTTTTCAAATGCTGTTCTTCAAACGCTGCTTGTTCTCTTGAAGAAGCAGCCACCCAAGGGCCACAGATTGCTGATTCTTGCCACAACGACACATCGCGACGTGTTGCAGCAAATGGACTTGCAAGAAGCCTTCAACTCGGACATATACGTCCCATCGATTCAGAACATCAGGGCAATTGAGACAGTCGTTTCTGTAAGTGCGCACGTTCTTTCAACAAGGCACTATACCTGAAAGAGTGCCTGTTCCAGGGAATCAATCTGTTCAACGACACGGAGCGATACAGCGCCATGAAATATCTCCGAGACGCGTGGGGTGACAGCCAGCCGTCGATTGGTGTCAAGAAGCTTCTCATGATTGCCGAAATGGCAAGACAGGATTACGACAAGGTGGACAAGTTTGTTGCAACTTTGCTGGATGAAGGTTCGATTCCTGCAAAGTGAAAGAATCCTTGCCCTTTTGGAAGTTTGGTTTTCGGTTTTCGTTCTCTTGACGCTCCAAACACGGAAATAAAGCTTGGGAATAGTGCCCTTCATATTCAACCCATCTTTCAGCGGTATCAACGCGCAGTTTTTTTTTAAAAGGGTTGGAAGAACTAGCAAATACTTCCTAATTTATTGGGGCGCAGCAGATGGTAACGGTGCACTGGACGAAAACGGGTGGTGCGGTGCATCATTAAAAGATTGGTGGTACACTGCTCCTCCAAGGGTATTTTGATGCGTCGGCGGCGGGAGCTGTTGTTGCAGCAGGGCCACGGATCCTCCAATCGGTCCGTGATACGAATAATACTGGCTGGAATGGTAATAATAGAAAGGATTCGATTGCTGGTGATACGGCATGTCATTGCTATTGCTGCTGTTGGGGGATGTCCTGTATCCCACAAATGACGTGGCGGGCATGTTCACGTACTGCTGCTGCTGTTGATGTCCAGAATAGGGCCCAGAGGATTGCCCTGAAAAGGGTGCAGGGGATTGCTGAGAAATTGGAGATGGAATTTGCGGATGATACGATGATGCCATGGAGGGAAACCCGTTTCGGTTGATGAAGTCATAGCCGCCGTTTGGAGGTGTCTCTTGCGTAACGCTCATCATTGCACCTGGAGCGCGGCGATACGGGTACATGACCGGGTAATCAGACATTTGAGGAACATATTCGGGATAGCGCCGATCGAAAAGTTCCGGTGCCTGCACTGTTTTCCTTCTCTTCCTGGCCATGTACTCGTTCGACGAGAATGCGCTTGGGTCCTTTGGATACAGATCGAGCGGCGCAAACGACTTATCCTGAGAAGGTCGCGGCAGTGCGTCGTTGGAAGAAACCCGAGAGCCGTTGGCTACTTCTCGTAGATCCGGGCGGCTGGATTTGAGCTTGGGATCTTCAGTCTCATAGTAAGAAATAACTCGATATGTTTGGCAATCGGAACCAATCAAGCTGATGGTCTTTTTTGTGAGACCTTCAGGCAAGATTGAGTACATTTTTGGTTTTGTTTGTTTTGAGGCGTTTATGGGGGCCAGCGCTGATTTCCTGTGGCAATCGTCGGTCGAAGGAATCACATCTTTCATGTTCAGCCGCTCGACTTCCCTGCGGAGTGGAAAAACGTTTTTCCCTGGTTAATAATGAATCTGTGAAAGACGCGTCATGCAGACTCACCTGTATATCAGAAAGTTCCCACTGATTCGAGAAGGTGACCACTGATGCCCGTCCTGTTAATGATTTTGTTAGATAGTTGCATAATTAAGACACGCGCAAGAGTACTTACGCGCCATCGCTGAATACTCCCGCCACGCTCATGAATAACCAGCACCGTGCCGGGCCGGATATCAATCGTTGAAGCCTCCGCGACGCCGCTCATTTCCTTTAGAATCCCTTTAATGCAAGCCTCAATGACAAGACTCGCGTCCATCGGGCTCTCAATACGACCATAGTATGTGACGTTTGAATTGTCACGTCTCAAATTCAAACCGGCAGCTGAATGATCCCGTTTGTGCGTGTCTGAAAGTCCATCAGCGCTGCCTGCTGTTTCCGACTGGTCAATTGAGCTATCGGGCAAAAAAAAAACAAAAAAAAAACGGTTCGGGCACGCACCGGCTCTCTCCACAGACATTGCTCTTCCGCTGTCCGCATCCTTTGCGACTTGCTCTTCGCAGACTGATGCGGAAAGAGGTGCGAGCGGTTTAACAATCATGTTTCATTCTCACGAGGTCAGCGAGCATAAATATTCACCAGAGGACTCCGCAAGTGAGGATGACACTGGCGCATCTGTTGGTATGGATTGGCGTTGAAGACGCAGGATGTGCTGCACGCATGACAAGCGACTGAGACTGACCTCCAAAGCCGTGCTTGCAAACATGTTCGCCATGGTTGGTTGGCGCCAATGTTGGCTCTGTTTTGGGAAGGAAACAATTGAGTGCGTTTGTCCCGTGACTTTGGAAAGAGTCCGTCACAAAGTCTTTGCTGCGTGCAGCAGTGGGCCGTGTCACGTGATGCTTACGTAACCGTGATTTCCACCCTGCCCTCGCAAGCGTCTGTTCAAGAGAGGGGCTGGGGCGCTGCACTTACGTGACGTGCGTGCGAATTCTTGTCCAGCTGATGCCGTCGCGGTGGTCCTGCGTGCCGTGTCGGACGATGCGCCTGTGCGTGCTCGAGGTTAATTTGCGCGCCAAGACCGTCTCCGCCATGAAAGCCCCCTCTCAGCACCAACAACAGCAGCACCGCCAGTAATACCATCAAATGCGAATGCGAGTGCATTGCGCTGTTCCGCACGCCTACTTAGCATCGGTCCTTTTGCCAGCATGACCCCGCAATTCGCAGCAACGCCAATCAAACACAAAAATAAATCCATGGAAAATAGACCGGCGATGCTCACCTTCCGGAAGTAAGGGGCTTGCATGGCCTTGACCCAGCCGGCTGGTCGTGCAACCAGCGACTAACCCCGTGCCAGGGTGTCCCAGCATTCCTGATGCCGTCGTTGCTGTTGTTGGATGCTGCGAATCTGACTCCAATGACCCCGGCACATTCCTCTGTGCTGATTGCAACGGCTGTTCCTGCTCATCTCTCGCGTCGCTCGTTTCTCTCATTGGCGCTTCTTTCCTTTTTGTTTGTGGTGAAAGACAATCTGCAAATGGTCCATATTATGTAATGCGGACACCCCATTACGTACTTCACCTTTTGACGGACAAATGCACTCACTGTCGCTGCACTGGCGGAATGGCGCTGGGTTGTTGCTTGGGACCAGAGCCGCGGCGCCGAATTGGTAAATATTTACCCGCGTCATTTCAGAGTAAAACGCAAATTTGAAATTCAGACTGCATTCTGGAAAATGCCCAACCAACGCGCCATACAATACAAAAATTCGTAACCAATAAACGAGTGTTCGCTGCTGTTTGTATCACCAACCATAAAAATCAAAAGCATATTCGAACAGCTCTTTCATTGCTTTCAAACCTCCAAAATATATGTACGCAAGCTTGTTATTCATCCTCAACCAGTTGATGCAGCCAAGAAAAGTTACCATAACGTATAAAAACCTTATCAAGCGAAAACGATGCAGATGGATGTGTCATTCCTGCGGTCATACTCTGTAGCTGCGAACACATAAACTCACGCATTACCTTTATCCGCATAATGCTGAGAAGATACTAATGCCGGAATTAATTTGCTGGCAAGACTGATGATGGAGGGATCCCGCTAGTCTGCACCCCTGGGATCAATGCGTGTGATTACGTGATGGTATTTCCCACAAATGCAGTTGAAAGCTGTTAAAACCCTCGCTGGATGCTCCGGCCATACGGATCACCCCAGAGTACGGCACGTTGTATAAACCCTCACTAAGTGTCACAAGAAAGGACTCTTGTGAACAGAGAGCAAAACAGAGGGATTGCCTATACCGTAAGCACCGTTAGATGCGAAACAGCCGCTCTTTGCATCTTATGCTTCAACTGAAGCAAAGCGGAGACTTCGGTGGCGAGGGTCGGCATCGCTTGCTGCGGTTGTTGCATGAGCTGGAGTTGCTGTTGCTGTTGAGTGGCATGTTTGCTGTTGCTGTTGAGTGGCATGTTTGCTGTTGCTGCTGCTGCTGTTGTAGAAGCGCAAGAATGCCTTGGACTTCTGGCGACATCTGGGTGGCAGCGGGTTGTTGTTGTGACATGAAGAGTGGGCTCTCGCCTTTGATGGGTGGTCCTTGTCCAAACTGTCGCTGGAGAAAATTTTCCACTCGCCAAAACAAAAGAGCCCATGCGCCGTCAGCTGGAAACACTTTGGACCCAGTAAGGCTGAGTAACGGCGGAACTATCGGCATGATACTGAATTGTAAGATACTGTTAAGAGAGATTTGCAGCCAATGCGTACAAATCACACAATTTTGTCTTCCAGCATACGCTGTTGAAGGTTTAGATTGTAAATTAGCTGACCAATGATGGTTCATAGTATCCGCGGTGATTCATGAATCGTCGAACTCTGATGCGTATTTTTGGATGAGAACAGGAATACGAGCTCTTATTCCTGTCACAAAATGCTTATAAGTCTGTTGACGGTAAATAAAGAGACTCGCCAAAACAGAGAACCCAACGACACACACCTGCATCTTCCGCTGGCAGCACTATGACCCCAGCAAGATCAGTCACGGTGCAGGTGCAGAATGCTGCAAGATGAAGTTTCGGCCGCTTCAAGTTGTCGCTCAACATGTTTTGTGTTCTTCAAGATTCCAAGGAGTTCTGCTATTTGCTTCACCAGTTTCTCGTTTTTCATTGAGTAGGTCGTGCTGATTCTTTTTGAAGGTCCCGTGTCTGTTGGGTGCGTTAGTAGTTTTCATTTTAGTGGTTGCAGTGTGATTGGTGGTAGTGTTGAAAGTATATAACAGCTTGGAGCCCGATTTCGTCTTACCAGAGCCTGTTTTCAGCTTGTAGACTTCATCCAGAGCGCAATTCAATCTGACAAGAATCAATGTGAGCCATCTGCTTGGATCCTTTTATCTCGCTGACTACGCCTGAGATCCATTGAGTCCACGTTGCTCTTGACAGTCTTCTGCGGCATCCAGCTCATTTTTTTTTTTTTTTTT
>QEAP01000427.1:0-22302 GCA_006535975.1 Chytriomyces confervae | reverse complement strand
GCGACATTTCACGTGTGGATCAAGTGACGCTGATGAGCGACGACGCGTTGCTGATGGCGTTCTACGCGTTCCCACGCGATCGCGTGCAAGAAGCCGCAGCGCAGGAGCTTCACAGCCGCGGATGGCGTTTCCACAAGGACATTAAAGTCTGGCTGTGTAAAGAAGAACAAACTGTTTCCATCTCGGGTCTTGCTCCTACTCCAACAACAAATATGGCCACACCTACAACAACTGTTGCCGCCACGACTACAACTACTCCCACGGCTGCAAACAGTGTCAGGAAAGAGGACCAGGACGATGCTAAAAGCCCCACTGGCAGTGTCGACCATGTCCGTAAAACTGCAAACAACGGAACTGCCACGCAAGATTCAGATGATACCGATTCGCATTCAGCCCAGCAAAATCCACCCCAACAATTGCAACAAATGGGCCCTAAGTTGCAAGAAATTGTGCATGGTGATCGAGGCGTGTTTGTATTTTTCGATCCTGCAAACTGGCAGCGCGTCAAGAAGGAGTGGGTTGTTGTTGGAGATGTTTTGGAAGAACGGATGACGGGGTCATCTGTGCGTGCGAAAGCGGGCGGTGTTTCGAAGGGGCGTGCAACAGATTTAGAAAGTCAAGATGCATCGACGAAAGAGAATGGATCGCGAGGGAGGGATGAGCGGTGATGATGGGAGTGGTGGTTTTTTTTTTTCTTACTGTTTTATGCGTTTTTTTATTCGAGAGTGGCGATGAAGGCAGAAACAGAGGGGCCCAATCTTCATTTTTTTTATATTCTCAACCACTGCAAAGCGAGCTTAAAATGTGGCATATTTTCTGTCGCCCCACAAAAGATCACATGACCTCACTGATCATCAAAACACGAACACCCAGCAGGTGCACCACACAGCCACGACACTCGGACAATAAAAGAGCAGCATGTAACATGTGGTTTTATTAAGACTTTTGATACAGAATACAGGTGAAGAGGAACAACAAAAGACAGGAGAGAAACTACCAACTACAAATGCACCAGCTCCTTGTCCAGCACAAATACTGGCACGTCGTTCACCTCAGCCGATGCATTCGCCGGCGAGTCTTGCGCAGTCGAGCTGGTCGAAGAGGAGTCCGCGTAATGTGTCTTGGCGGCACCGTTCATTACAGCGGCAGATCGGAGGGAGTGGCTGGATGCGGCTTGGAAGAGAGACGCCGTTGGACGGAAGACGGACAAGTTGCGGGTGATGACGGTAGCTCTCATGTTGTGGTTGACGCAGTAGAGTAAATGGATGGGGTGCTGCTTGCTGGTGTTGGTTGTTGTGGAAGGTGGTCTGATTTTGAGAAGGGAAATTTGGCCGCTATTTGAACATTTTCGAGGGTGGCCCTGAATGCGATTCCGGTGGCACTGTTTTCGTTGTTTCAGGAAAAATGTCGGAAGAGATTTTGTGTTTTGCCTTTATTTTTTTCTCATTTTCCGATGAATTACTGCTTAATTATTGGTGGACTCATGGAGAAGTAGTGCGGAACTCATGGCGCATTTGTCGTGAGTTGTTTGTTATTCCGTTGTTGTTAAGAAGAGTCACCGTGACTTGGTCAAGTTGAGACGCGCGTTCTTTTATGCTCCCGCCCAAACGATAACGGAAAATCTCGTACAGATTATTCCAAGATTTTCAAAGACACAGAGCAACCTTCCTTCTTGACCACTGCTCCTTACTACTTGCAAAACAAAGCAGCCCCCAAAAACGCGACTCATACAAGGCAGTTCCAAGCGAACAAAGCGCGTCAGTCACCACCAACCAAGCTACCGACTCCTGCTGCACCGACCAACTTCCCTCAGTCATTGTCAGCAATTCTGAGGCACAAGTCTACAGCAACCCCAACTACGAAGCTCCTATACCTCCCATCCCAACACGCATGGATACAATCACTTCAGTACAACGACTTACACGAACGAAAGTTTGACGACAGTCATGGCGCAACCGCCATCCATGGACTCCAAGACGCAATGGTCCAGGCATCGTTCCTGACTGACGGCACCCCTGCATACATCGCACTCGTCGACAGTGTCATTGAAAGCTACAGTACAATCACAACAACTTTTCAGATGTACCCCTAGGTCCAGCCATCCGCGTGATTACACAGCCAACGTATTTCATGTCCGTGTTTTGTGAGTCGCCGTTTTCGGTCATGTTGGTGGGGATGCGCAAGTGCATGTTTTGTGGCAGGCTGTGGATGTTGTTGTGAGGATTGGGGAGTCGCTTGAGACGATGGATGAACCGATTGGAAGGATCAAGATGGAGAGATGAGGAGATTTTTGGTTTTGGTTTTGGAGGTTCTGACGTATTCTTATTTTTCCGAAGACCGAAACTGGTGCAAGCCATGACGAATGGGCGCATGTATGCGTAGGTCAATGGTGTTATTGTGGTTTGATACGATCAGAATTTAGTGTAGACAAGTAGAGGAGTGACGATATTTCTTTACTCATTTCAGTACGCGTTCGTTTTCCGTCCTCTGTATTTTTTTAACTTATTTTCGTGTATTTTATTTGTTTCTATTTTATACTCTCTTGTTTGAGAAACAAACGAAGAAGTTGTTTAGCAACTCGTCTTTGAACACTTGAGCTCGCGTTTCTTGTTTTTGTCAAGACCCAGTTGCCGCTCTTCACAAAGTCCATGTGAAATTGGACTTCAAATGATTGTCAAAAGATTTACAAACAAGAACAATCATCAAAAGAATGAAGGTACGAACCGCCTTCTCAGACTCCCCATTCCCAGCCCCATTAACAACACCAATTGATAAAACTTAAAAGCCCCAGGAACCACCGAAACGCCCCGAGAACCCGCGCGCGTCTCTCGACGCAGCAGCATCGTCCGATCCCCAAACACCGTCACTGTCACGCCCACTACGCCGCCAGTCTTCTTTAAAAGTCGTTGGAGAAGCTGTACCAGACTGGAGTTCTGCCTCAAATGAAGTGATGCCGCTGCTGCGAAAGATTTCATTCCGTAAAGACGCGTCGAGCGAGGCTGTTGGTGCTGCTGCTGCACCTCCGTCTCCCAAATTTGGAGTAAATCTTTTGTTTGGGGGTAGACAGAAAGAGGTATGCTCTTGATGTTTCTTTATGGGGTCTCCGTCCTAACAATGTTGAGTTGACATTTTTTTTTTTTTTTTTTTTTAGGAGCCGAAGGCAAGTGAACTCTTGTCACCATTTTTATTAGTGACAACGAAACCTAAACAACATCTCTAACAGCTCGTGAAATCCGCCTCCGTCAAAAAACTCGTCTCCTTTAAACCCACCGTCCAAGAATACGGCATGCACGAAGACGAATCGAGCGAAACCTCGCAAGCTTCCTTCACAAAAGAAACTTCCTACAATAGCGAAAAGATGTACCAAACATTCCAATGGGCCAAGCAGCAGGAAGGGGAAATGGATCACGATGAAAAGGCGCCCAATTTCGATGCCCTTATTCAACCAAGTAACGATGGCAACTTGAACTCGCTCGCAACCAAGACAGTGACAGATACTAGTTTGGGACCACGCAGGGATTCATTGATTATCACGGCCAACAGGATATCCACGTCAACAATCACTGTGACGGAACGCAAAAACGACGTGATCGCTGTCCCGCCAATCGAAGAGTTTGTTTTCCCTAAACCAGACGTGTCAAAGGTACCCGCCGAAAAGCGAAGACTGTCTGGGTACTTTGGAGCAGATAAGCATGAAAAACGTAAACCAGATAAAATTGAAGAAGAAGCAGACCAACCGAGTTCACAGCAAGAAACGCAGAGCAGCCTCAAAACGGCGGAAGGGCCAGGCGGAAGGTCTCGAGCTACGAGTCATTCAACGATATCCATTGGCATGAGTCGCTGGCCCAACGCGCAAGAAGTGTCCGAAACTGCCGCAACGAAGCTCCTTGCGCTGAAGCTGATTCTGTTCAGTCTGGTTTTGAACGCGCTCTTGTTTGCATTTGGACATGCCATGTCCATGCAGTTGCAGATCAACTTGCCTCCAGAGTTGGTACATGTCACTTGCGCGGTGGTGATGCTCATTTGTGTTCTTGTGACCAACTTTCTGACAGTCCATGCCCTTGGTAAGAAAAGGTGTCTTGACTTCCGCACTACCCAGGCTAACTAAAAACATTCTTGATTCCAATGCCCACAGATCTCGGGTTTGCTGTCTTTGCATCGATGCTCCTGACTCGCAAGAAGGGATTCAGGTAAAACTCGATCCATATCTGACACCGCACTCCTAACAAACTTTTCTACAGCATGGCTATTTGCGGCTACATCCAAACCCCGCCCATCAAGCGCCTTGCCTTTGCCCAAAGCCTCTCGCTCAACTCCACCTGCCGCCGCCCTCTAGAACGAGTCTCATACATCTGGCTCATCCTCGATTCCCTCAAATTCATCTGCCTCATCTGTGCAACAGGAATCCTCGATTCAAACGTCCGCTCCCTCGCAAACGCTATTGGTTGCATCCAATTCAGCGGCAAACACTCGTCACTCCGCGACAAGACCTACCCAACCCTCGAAAGCGCCGCAGGAGTCGCCGAGTTTGTGTTTGGCACAGCGTTGGGATGTATGCGGTCTGAAGGAAACGCGTGTTCTGAAGATGGGTCCGAGTTTGTGTTTGGGCCACAGTTGGCAGGTGTTGTTGGGTCAGGAGATACGATTGTCGGGGATGGGTTTGCCATGTCGATTTTTTCCGAGTGTCAGTGCATGGAGTTGGGCGTGAGGCATGTGCAGTCTGGGCTCATGTCGCAAAAGGACTTGGATATTCTGACGCAACCACGCATCAATGCGAACGCATACATCCTCCGCCTCAACAGTCTGATGAACCAAACAACCTCCCTTGCAACAGTAGAAACAAACGTTGTCTACGCCAACACGGCCGCTTGTGGAGGCGTATCACCACACGTAGTCCCCATCTGCCATACCACCATCAAAAACATTCGCGACGTCCTCACACTCAACACTTTCCAAACAGACGGAACAACGGCTTCCATCGCTCTCGTTAACACTGAAATCGTCGGTCCACCCCTTGACAAACTCCACCCCATCACAGACTACGCCGTCACTTGGTCACTCAACACTATTTGGCCCGTAACATCCCCTTACGAACTCATTACAAACGTTCCTGGACTTGTGAATGCACTCATTTATTGGACTACGCCTGACCTTAAAGCCGTGGATCCAACCTTGTTCCCACTTGGAATCGAAACTTTACATGCAATCATTCTCCGCTCAGGCTTACAACGCTCTCTATCCTCCTACGGCGCTCGATGTGTGCGCAAAATCGATCGCACAGATGTAACCCAAATCACATTTAGCAGCGCAGGCCTCGCCGCCATATACGTAGTCGCTGGCGTACAATTCGCAATCAGCCTTCTCGCAATGAGTCTTGCAAGCGTGTGGTTACTTTCATCGAACCCTTTTGGGCCCGTGTTGAGGATTGTAACGAGACCCATGTATTTTGTGGCCCTGTTGAGTGATTCGCCGTTTTGGAATGGGTTGATTGGGACGGGGAATGCGCAGAAACATGTCTTGTGGCAGCAATTGGATGTTGTTGTGAGGATGGGGGAGGCGCTTGAGACGGTGGGTGAGAGTATTGGTCGGATCCGTATGGAACGGCCAAAGCTGGTTAAGCCGCTCGAGAATGGTCGAATGTATGCATAGAGATGTAAAAACTGGTTTGGAAGCAGGCTGAGTAGTGTCCAAAAGAGCCTTTTATTTACGTCATTATAGAGAAAATACAACACGGGATATAGCTGCACGATGGGCTAAAAATAAACAGATGGAAATCTAGATGGTCCATCCAAACCTGCTTAGCAAGGCCCGTTGCAGACGGCATTCACTCTCCCAGGATCATTGATCGCCTTCTGGAAATCTTCTGACCGCATGGCTGATGAAGCTTTGGCGTTGCTTCCAATCAGTTGCGCAAAAGCTTGCGCAGACAACTCGTGGTATGCAAATCCACCACCAGTCATCCACGCATAAGTGACAGTAACACTGTTTCCGTTGTACACAAATGTTGCTTTTTGGCCACAAAGGGCCGGAATGTCCTGTGCTCCTGCGTAGAATCCAGTGTTGTATTGCTCCGCTGTGATGCTTCCATCACAATCCAAACTGTTTCCTTGGAACCAGTGCCAACTGACATCAAAGACGCCGCCACTTCCTGGACCTTTGCCTTGTTGCACTGGGATGACTATTGGCGATGGTGCTGGTTGTGGAGCGGGTGATGGCTGTGGAACAGGTGATGGTGCAGGTTGCGGGGATGGCTGGGGTGCAGGCGACGGTGGTGGTTGCGCAGCTGGTGATGGCGCTGGTTGGGGTTCTGGTGACGGTGATGGTTGTGGTTGAGGAGATGACGGCGATGATGCTTGTGGAGCAGGTGATGATGTCGGTTGAGAATCTGGAGATGCCGCTTTGATTGTGGACTGAGAAGATGACCCACTTGCTGTTAAAGAAGACGTGGTGCTGCTTGTGCTGTCTGCAGTTATTGTTGTCGTGGAGGAGATTGAAACCGTTGATGATGCCGGAGGAACGGCCCCCAATTCGATGCACAGCGTCTGATTCTGCTTCAAACCCCAACAGTTCAATCCAGTGTTCAATGATTCCAGTTGTGTGATTGAGATTTGAGATTTTTCCGAAATGTCGATACAAGCTGTTGACAATGCCACAGTTGCATAGCGAGTGCATGCAGAGTTTTCAGACACGACAAACGAGTCATTCTTTGAAGGTCCGCCCACGATATGGTCCGGGTACGAGGAAAGCGTACCCTCAACACAGACTGGCTCGCCTTTCGATTTCATTGCAGGCAAGTTTGAGCAATCCATTTGCGGGTTGAGGAGTGCAAAAGCGGTGCTGTCGAGAGAGAATGCGTTTTGGATAGATGGGCAGGCTTCGTTGTCTTGCAGTTTGTATGCGAGTAGACAGTTGACTGTTGCTGATTTCGAAGTTGCAGTTGGGATTGAGCTGCAGAGATACGAGTTGAATGGAATCTTGTTGGAGCAGTCGAGCGAAGGGTTGAGGTCCATCAGCGTTTCCATTGACTGGACAAGAGAGTTTCGTTTAGCAAACGCCCAAAGTTGACAGCAGTTTACGATTTCCTCACCACTCCCAATGCGGCTATCACACTACTGCACAGCATGCCTTCTGTATTCTGTACTCTGAATGTGGTTGGACAGTATTGCACATTCTCTGCAGAGACGGCATCAAGGCCAGGGACGGGATGACCAAGAAGGGCAGCGGATGCGCCTTGAAAGACGTGCAAGAGTGGCATGAGATGTATTAAGCGCAAGGCCGGCGTCCGGCGTACTGTTCCTGTGAATGTGCGTTGGTCCGAGTGCATTTGTTATTGTTATGTTTTTGATGTTATCGCTTGGTCAAATTTCGGGCCGGACATTTGAAAAAAAAAGGAAGAAAAAAGAAATTGAAAATTAGGGTTTTCGTAGCGAGCCAGTCAGTCAGCCAATCAGAAGCGTTTGTTTCATCTGATAACGACGCTCTATTTATCTTCTCTGTTTATCTCGTCTGTCTGCTCTGGATGTGCAAACAGTTTGAACAGCTTCTCAGCCACCAAAAACAGCTCAGCCACCAAAAAAGCAGTGAAAGAAATTGGGGGGTTGCACATGGGTCACACTGTGACGTTGCTTGGTTGCTTGGTTGGATGACTTGCTGTCTCATTCACACATGGATGGTTGCTTGGAATGCATTCTTGTTTCATGTTCTGTTTCATCTTTTCTTCTAAAGCAGCATTGTCTATTACAAAATCTTAACTAACTATGAAGCCAAATAAATGCCAAATAAATGCGATGCAAAGTCCAATGCCTGCGCAAAATCACGCCACGTACGGAATAACCTGCTCATCCACAACCTCCCACTCAATCCCTCCCACATTCCCTAGAGTACATGCAGCAGGCTCAATCGCGCTTAAAGCAGACACGCTGAAATCCAACTTCACTCCGCCCGTGCACGCTGCGCAAGAGTCCCACACAACAAACGTTGCATCTACCACTTGCCCATTGTACTTGACAATCACGCGTTTCCCACACAGGCCGGCCTTGTTGGCGTTCATTTGGTCTAGTGCGAGTGCGACAATGTTGTTGTTTCGGCGGTTGGCAAGGGTTGTGTAAGGTGGTGCTGAGGGTTCGCAGGATGTGTATGCTTGGTTTTCGTTATAGGCTCCTTCGCCGTTGCAGGTTCGGCCTTCAACGTCATAGAAGTAGGTTCCTGATCCGCTGCCACGGATAAGAACATTTCCGGAACTTGAAGAAGAAGCAGGTGGTCTAACTGGAGATGCTTGTGCGGGACTAGGACTGGGGGCAGGTTCTTCGGCTGGGGATGGAGAAGCAGCAGCGGCTTCTGGTGACGGCGACGGTGACGGTGACGGTGACGGTGCTGGTGGTGCTGGTGCCGGTGACGGAGAAACTGCCACTGGTGAAGGTGACGGAGAAACTGCCACTGGTGAAGGTGACGGAGATGGCGAGCTTGGAGCTTCCGCAGCGTTGCTGGTAGTAGTGCTGGTGGCAGTTGTTGTTGCTGTCGTTGTCGTTGTTGACGTTGCAGATGTAACCCTCGTAGGTTCCACAGCTGTTGATGACAAAAACGGTGCAACAACAGCGCCAACTCCGACGCACAAGGTGTCATTCTGCTTCAATCCCCAACAGTTCAGATTCCCGTTCCACTCATTCAAGAGCGTGACTGAAATGCGGGCTTGTGCAGAGATATCCAGGCACGCTGTCGGAGAAGCAACAGTCACAAGCGAGTTGCAGTTGCCCACATGCGCAACGGAGACGGGCGTGAATGAGGTTGGCGGGCCGCCAATCAGTGATGACGAAACTGACGCTTCCAAACAGACGGGGGTGCTTGAGGCTGGCGTGCGGGAACAGTCGAGCAACGGGTTGAGCAGCGTGAACGTGGTTGCGTCCATGTCGAACGCGGCCTGGATTGCCGAGCAGGACTCGTTTTCCATCAAAGTGTACGAGAGGAGACAGTTTGGTGCAACGCTTGCAACGGCTTGGCTTGGGTCTGGACCCGCCGTGCACACGAACGTGTTGTATTCCACGCGCTTGCTGCAGTCCAGCGCCGTGTTGATCTCAACGAGCTGTTGCACAGTCTGTGAGACAGGGCAAGGTAGAGCAACGGTGAGTTCGGAGAAATAAACCTGCGTTATCAGTAAAACGCATTCTTACCAGTCCAGTCGCCGCCTGGATCTCAAGACAAGTCTCGCCCGCAGGATTCGAGACATGGTAAGTGTACTGGCAACCGACAACGGCGGCAAGGGAGCTTCCCTGCGCGGCCGGGTTGATGTGTCCCAGGACAGGTCGTCCGGCAGTGTTGGAACCGAGACTGAGTGCGTGCAAGAGCTGAACGCAAGAGAGGAGCGAGGACAAATAAGCGAGTCTCATGTTCTTGTTGAGGGAGTGTGTTTGTTGGAATTGGGGATTGGGAGTCGGGATTGTTGGTTTCTGTCACTTCTAATTTCTTTTTTCCAACTTTTTTTCCATTTTTATGGCGAAACCTGCGACAATTTTCAGCCACCAAAACTGTAAAAAGGTGAAAAGTAAAAAATAAAAACAACCAATCAAACAAAGCATTAGGGTTATTTCAGGTATTACTAAAGTAACCCTGACTCACAACGTGCGTTCAAGACGCGACTGACTTCGCGTTGCCAACAACACCTCGCGCACACTTTACCATGCGCCTACATGCCAGCAACTGAACGCGGGTCTCTGTCTGCACATGCCATCCACCAACTGCACTCCCGCAACAAACAACAGCACATCTTGTGTGACTGCGTGTGACCTGGCAATTTCAGTTGCGTGCAGCAACGGGCGGAAGGAAACCATACATGCTGACACACATAGAAATATCCGGTCTTATTGAGGGGCGGTGCACAAAGTATCCCCTTTATTGTTCATACAACCAGAGAAGACAATCCCCTCTCCGCACCTCAAACACACAGCCAAAACATTCCGTCTTTTTTCCCACTCTGAAAGCCTTCACGCAGAAAGTCTACCCCAACACTTTCGTCTTCCTGGTATCCCTCTTGCTCATTTAAACCTCCTTGCCTCCCAGAACCCGCCCTTTCCACCACTCCGCCTCGTCACCTCTTTCCCACACAGACACGAACCTGCAGCGAATAAACCTACTCTCCACAACAAAAACCCGCAAATCATTCGATTCGCCCACGTTATTTCATGCCTAAGCTGGACATGAGTTTTGATAAACTTGATGCGATTGAAGACAACTACTCAAGCTCAATATCCTGACTACATCCACACCCTCCCACCAAATTACTGCAGACATCTTTCTCTCAATATCCGGTTACCCATGGATTGTAAACCAAAATATGGTCGAAGAAGCTCTCTGGTTTAATCCGGATCAAGAATGACGATTTAAACGAACCGAATATTGTCCTGAGAAAAAGGTACAGGGGTAGTATAAGCCAATCCACTGCTAAGTCTTGCTCTCTTCCAGTCACTCAACCTCTGCTACAGAGCCGATGGGCTGTACCAGTCGTGCCCCAGCTGCAGCGCCAGTGCATCTCACCAGCCAATCACGAAATATCCTGAAACTTAAAATCAAACGACCCGACGGAGCTCCCAGCCTTCTCACCTCGGGGCAAATCTACCAAGATGAACGATCCATTGGTATTACCATGCCAATCGACAAGTTGGTGAGAGTCCGAGGACATGACACAGTTGTTCTAGTTGGTCCAAGTGGATGTGGCAAAACACGGACTTGTTACGACTTTGCTCGGCGTCGTTGGTGCTTGTATTTTGATTGTGCGCGTGACTTGGATTTCCAGGCAATGATCAAAATGTTGGAAGCCATCGTACCAATCTCCAAGTGCACGAACAGTCAGAAGGATTTTGAGCGTGCCTCAGATAAACTTTTCGAGTGCCTGATTGCAGCGCGAATGCTTGTATTGCAAATGTGGCGGAAGGAAAACAGGGACTCTGTCAAATGGTTTTGCAGTCAAAGAAGTGACCGCACTCAGCAACTGCTACGAGATGTCTTTATCGAAATCTCACACTATTCCTGGTTAATGATGTCTGAGATGTTTGATAAGCTGGAAAGGCAAACAAACTGCTGGCTCATTTTCGATGAGTCGCAGTGTCTACTTGACACTCTTGCATCAGATTACCGCCCTTGGAGGTGCGATAAGCACGACATATCAAGAGACAAACTAGAGCATCCGCGGTCGTTCTACTCGTTTGCAACCGCGTTTATCACGCACCGAAGAGTCAAATCCGCCTGGTGCGGAACGAATGTGGGAATCGCCTACATTGAGGCGCCACCATTTTCAGCAGGACCAGAGTTGCCCCGGTACTACACGTTCACAGATTTCAATTTTCTGACGGCATCGCAAATATTCAAACTCTGTAAACTGTGGTTGTAAGAGGATAAATCAGACTTTTTTGCAAGGAATATTCTTCGTGTCCTTCCTTGACAAGTTGAATGAGTTGCAGGACATTCGGAACGCATATGAAACGTATCGCCGGGAAATGACAACACAGTACAACAGTTCAATGGCCCAGCAAAGGCCCTGCAACTTGTGGAAGGAGCGTTTTGACGGGGATAGGGAATCATTCGTAAACGGGAGAAAAGACCTTGTCTTTCAAAAGCAAACTGCCCCTTCTTATCTGTTAGGGCTGTGTGCCGGTTTCCTCTTTGGTGATGGCCAGTGGACGCGTTTCTCGTCTGATTTGGATTTGGAGTTGACAAATCTCGTCATGGTCAGTAATCCGTACGATGGAGACGGATGGCGGGCAAAGATGGCAGAATCAATGGTTTTAACTGCGAGTTTGAACTACTTTGCGGACCATGAGCCACACGCGATGATCGAGTATCTCAGCGCAAAGATGTTTGCTTCAGAAGGTTCCAAGACGATGTCAGCAGCGGAGCGAAATCGCCAATTTAGACTGACTATTGCTGTCAAATTCATGCAAGGATGGCGGTTGGAACCGGGAATGCAAAAGTTTTTTCCTGATTGGGTGCAGATTGCGAAACCAGTTGGAATTTTTGATTACCGCAGCAAGGACGGCGGAGCGAGTATGTTTCTGCAGCAGCTACGCGATTCCGAGTTTGAGTGGATGCTACTGCCTTCTGCTCATGCTGGACCTGACTTGCGCTACTCTGTCTTTTTCTGTTCCGTCAAAACGACTACCGCAAATTCTACTTCAGCAAATGATTACCAAACAATTACGGAAGTTGCAGTACCAGCAAATTGGTATAAAAGTGATCCGGCAATGAACGCGCAATGCTCGAAAGAACTGCAAGGTGGTTGATTTGTCCACTTGCAATTCGAGTTACTGGAATGAAGACGCGCTTCGAGCCTGGTTCTGAGGGAGAAGATGAAGTGATTCGCGTGAATCTAGACTCCAAGTTCGCTGCAGCGTTCTTTGGCAAGAGATTCGTGACGGACTACAAAAAGTTTGCGCTTTCAGGAATGAAAAGATGATCATCTTCATCGACAGTTTAGTTTTCTGGTAGTGGTGTTTGATTTAGACGAGCAAACCAAGCATTCAGCGGACTGTATACTCGATACTCGCCATTGTTTCGTTTCTTATTGATCTTGGTTGTTGATGGCAGTGCATAAAGTATGCCGCTTCATTATTCGGCCAACCACAGAAGCAACCCCTCTTTGCACCTCAAAATATACGGATAAATCACTCCGTCTTTTTCCCGACCCTAGAAGCCTTCATGGAGACAGTCTTTCCCAACCCCTTTGTCTTCCTGGTATCCTTCTTACTCATCAGAACTCTTGAGCGCGTCCCTTGGCCACCCTCCCAGAACCCGCCCTTTCCACCACTCCGCCTCGTCAACTCTTTCCCGCACAGACACGACGCCTGCTGCGAGTAAACCTGCTCTCGGCAGCAAAACCCACAAATCATTCGATTCGCCCATGTCATTTCATGTCCATCGCTTTTGGACTCTTCATGACACATGTCACATGCGAACGCGCGGCCGCAGCATGGGAACCGGAACCAGCGGTACGATTTCCGGTAGTGCTTGCATGCGCCGTTTTGGGGCAGTGGTTCGCCGAGAACGAATCCTTCGTCGAGTTGTTTTTTCTTTTTGGGTTTCAGTGCGAGTGTGGCATGTTGAGGGATGCTGGCCATGAGTTTGATAAACTTGATTTCACTGACTGTTGTTCGTTTTGTGTGAGTGAGTAATAAAAGCATTCACAATAATCACTCAACTCATGATCCCCATTTTGGCATGGCAACCGGTACACCCAACACGCATTTCAACCTCTCCCCGCGGAAGACTCTTTAAAATGCCAACATTCCCTGTAATCTTGTTACACCCTTCACACGTCACCTGCCACGCACTCGGCAACATGTCCGCCACACTGTACCCATCCAAATCCAAGTACCCCACCGTTTGTGAAGACATGTGCACCATTGACGGTCGATACGTGATTGAAAGTGTCGTCGAACATGTTGGGCATGCGCGAACTTGCGGAGAGTTTGCGGGCATTTGCGGGGGACTGTCAAAATTGGATTTGCAGCGTAAACATGAAAGCAAGAATTTGGGGTTGATGCATTCCAAAAGCGCGATTCCTTTCATGGATGGATTCAGGAGCTTGATCTGTGTGCCGCGGTGTTGAATGGTTGTGGTGTTGGCAGTGGGGATGTTTTCGATGGGATCGTTTTCGAGTTGGGATGATTCGTCAGGGAGATCTTCAGGGACGACATGAGATGCTGTGGATTCTGTGTCTGCTTCATTGAATTCGGAGCCAGTTCTGTCCCCGTCAGAGTCACTTCCACTGCTGTCATTGCCGTCTGCGACAGGCACCCCGTAATAAAACACGCGATCTTTGTATCCACCGTCATTTAGGCCCGCTGCAAAATTATCAGTTCGGTCAATCATTCCTTAGAAAAATTGAAACGGGACAAAACAAATAACTCACAAGTCGCACGCGGAATCAAAACATCCATCCCTCGAAACCCAGCATCCACTCTCTCCGCAATCCCCCTTCTCAACTCCTCCTGCGTATGCCGATTCTGATTCACAACAATCCCCACAACACCCACAACATCCCTGTTCTCTGATCCAAGACCGCTCAACAGCCGTTCCAAATTCCTGTCGAGCCAGTTGAGCAGCGATAGCAGCGTTTGTCCGGGGATGCAAGTGGACGGTGTGGAGAGAGCGACTTCGAGTTGGCGGCGCCATCCGATTTCGACGGCGCGGCTGAGTTCGGGCGGGATTTCTGGGTTGAGTACTTTGATTCGTGTATCGGCGAGTGTGGATGAAATGTGTGGGTGGATGGATGTACCCGCGGTTGAATTGAATACGCGAGATGGAATTACAAGTCTTAGAAGCAAAGAGTCAAGATCGAAGGGAAAGTCAGGATCTGATGGATGCACTCCAAACTCAACAATCGTCGGAGGAAGCTGCGCTGGAGCAGAAGGTATCAAGGAAGGAGAAGTAGAAGAAGAAGCAGGCGTCGTTGAATCGAAATTGATGAGCAACGGCGTCGCCGAAACCACTTTGTAACTCGCTCGAAACCGTCTCTCGATGGCCCTCAGCTCCATTTGAAGCGGCGTCAAGTTCTCGAGGACTCGCGGTGCTGGTCTCGCAACCGGCTTCCTCGCAGCGTCCATGCCAGACACGACAGCTGGCGTTAACACGCGATTACGGACTACTTCCTTTGCAGCCTGTGCTCGAACTGCAGGTGATGTTTCGGTGGTTGTGTTTGCAGTTGAGATGGAGTTGTCCACGTTGGAAGAGTCCGAACGATTCTCTTTGCCGTCGCCAACATTCTTTTTTCCCTTCTTCTGGACCCGTCGCAGCTTCTTTACCGCATCGTCCTTCACTTCCGATTTGACAGCGTGTTTGAATGGGCAGGCATCACCGTTACGACAGCCAGTGTTGTTGGCAAAGAAGCGGCAGTTTCCCTTCTTCTGCGCAGACTGAGTCGATGTGTCTAGTTGTGAGTCTTGCATGAGTTTCAAAGCGTTGTTGTGCAAGTGTTGGTTTGCAAGGCAGTTGAAGTCGCTCTGGAGGTGTGGTCAAGTCGGGAATTATTTAATTTATTGAATGGAGATTTATGCGTGGCGAAGTCGCTGGAACCCGTCCTGATGGTCCCGCATGGTCAGCAGCACAACTGTCCCGGCAAGAAGCACAAACGGGCGAACGGCGGTCATTCTCGATGAGCACTGGCTGCTGGCGTGGATGGTTCTCAGAAATGCGTTTTTTTGGTGGTACCGGAACTCCTGACTCGGACTTTGAAGAAAAAACTTCGATAATTTTGAATAACTATAGCTCCTTGTTTATAAAATAAGTGAAACGCGGTTTCCTTCAAAACGGGTTCTACGCAAAGTCACAGCAAATGCAGGCACCAGCTCCACCAATCATGAAATGACCACCACTCGGATACTCGTCAGTAACCCACGCTTGGTATGCACCGGAGGATCCACCCGATGCCAGAATCTGACCCGGACAATCCCGCCAACGTCAAAATGTACAAGCTGCTGAGACACGCCGCAGAAGTCTGACACCGGCTGGCAGGCAGCCGCGAGACTTGGGTCCCACGATAAAGGTGCAGCGCCAGTGTATTGGGCTCGCGCGTGGTTGAGTTTAGAAAGACAGTCGGATGCGAGATTATCGTTAGGGTGGGCGGTGTATCGTTTTGAGTGGGCATTACATCAGCTTGTGGTGGAGTTGTCGACTGGACGGATTTTGTTCCAACAGACACCGACGTTGTAGCTTTGGCTCCAGAAGCCACAGCAGTCTTGGTACCCGCTGTTGGCCGCGCCTTGAGACACAAAACCCGCAACACGACCAAGTCCCTGCAGTCCAAGTTCGGATTCGCCGCCGGGACTGGTCGCACTCGCTTTCATTAGAGCATTGCCAATCATGAGTCCACCCGTCGTTGCATTCATTCCTCCAAGACATACTTGCTTTCCATTCAATGCAGCTGCGGAAGAATCGCAAGGTAAGTCCGGATTCAGGGTTTTAAGTGTCGGTGCGTCAAGTCCAAACACTTTTGCAACAGCCATACAATTCTCAGTGTTTGTTTTAAATGTGTAAGAAGATGTGCAAGTGAATCCATACGAGTCCTCCTGTGGGGGTCCTGCTGATGAGGAGTTGGCTGAGGCTGCATTGTCGGACAACGGATCGGACATTGCATTGTTGTCGACTCCTGTCACGCAAACGAGGGTTTAAGCTTTCAGGGCTTGGCTGCTGCTTGCGTTGGAAGTTTCGGAGCATGTGATGTTTGGGTTGAGTTTGTTAAATACGGTGACAGACTGTGTATGTGGGAGTCAGCCAATCAGAAAGAGCAGAAAAAACACTTTAAACACCATGGCAAGGTTTGTGACAATGTCTTGGAATGTGTCTCCCTGCTGTACTTGGTATGTGTTGTGGCAGTGCGCAAAAGAGTTCTTGTTGAATTTGGGACTTGGATGTCCCACCCTGCCTCGGATCAAGTATGCATCAGCAGTCAGTAGCTGTAGCACTAGCAGCAATAGGATCCAACGCATCCTCGTTGTCCAGGGAGGGTCTACATAAAGCGTGCTGTGCCAGAAGGAGGGTGCGAAACAGATGATGTGCCCAAATGGAAATTTTGAATTGTTTACTTGGGATTTGTTACAAGCTCTTGTTGATCCATTGTGACCAGCGGCTGTTGACTCTTCACGTCTTTGGAGAAAGGCCCTCGTTTATCCCACCTTCCCTTGTCAAACCGATAAGGAGACAGCTATTGATTAGTTGAAGATAGTAACTACATCACGTGCAGCGATAACCATCTCGCGTTGGCAGCTACCTCCTCTCTATATGCTGGAACGCATGCCATGAATGCCTGATGCGGTGCCCATGGCTTTTATCCAAGGATGTGGCTGGGCAACAGCTGGACAGCCATTGGCTATCATTCCAACTCAACAACTGTAAACAACTGCGGCGGTCCATCAGCGCCATGATGAAAATGCTTTCAAGTTACCATCACCAGTATCTGTTAAGGCAATTCCAATTCCAGTCTGTTTCCTTTATTTTTTGATCCAGTAATCTCCCCCAAAACACCATGTCTCAACCGCCTTCTCCCAAGATGGCAACCGAGGTGCCTCTCTCAACAACCATCACCACATTCCGCTTCCCGAATCCCGCCACAACCTCCATGGGCATCGAGTTCAGCGACTCTGAGGGCGAGCCGGACGATCAGGAATACGATGACGATGAAGAAGAGGACAGCAGCATGTACACTGGATCCATGAATCGAAGCAACTCAACGTCATCATACCCAGAGACCGAGATGGACTTTAACCCGTTCAAGCCGCATCGTGTGTCTGCTGTGGCCTCCCTGCATGGACAATCGGCGTTGCGCTTCTCATCAGCGAATCTGCGCAGTAAAATCTTGGATTTGGAGATGCTTATGGCGGAGGCGGACTTTGCGGGTGAAGGTGGAAGTGACGGGGAGGCAGACGGGGAAGGTGAGGATTCAGTGCAGGTGCCTGCAGTGACGGGTCGGCGACGAAAGAGCTCGCAGGTGGTTGTGGAGGAGTTTCTCAAGAATGCGCTGCATCTGAATGAAACGTTTGAGGAGTCTTCGGACGTGGAAGTTTCGCAAGGTGAGGACTCCGGTTTTTTTGGATTTGTCAAAATTACTCAAAGACTTACCACGTTGCACAATTCTTATCCTTATATCCTATGGTCAGCTGACCGCGACTCGTTCAGAAAAAGTACCCAATCTGTGCTGCAGTTCCTTCTGGACTCACGGCAGGCCGTGTCCATGGCTTCCGTCTCCCCGGTCCACTCACACAACGTATTCAGGGGCACCGATTTCGTCATCAAGAACGCAAACAGGATGAGCACCGCCATATCTGCACAGAGTGGTCGCGGTGCAAACAGAATTTCGCTTGCATTGGGCCCTGGCGCCGATTACTACAACACGGATGACGAAATCGACGATATTTCATCTTTCCGCTCGCAACCAGATGATGAGGTCGATATGTTGGAAAAGGAGCTGGCTGGCGAAATGGACGAAAGTGATGCAGATTGCGGCGCCGTATTTGGCGATGATTGTGATGTGATTGGAGCTTATGCGAGCAGCACCATGGCTGAAGACGGCGAACAAGTTGGAACTGCCTCGGAAGTTGAAAGCCGAGAGGCTCTTGATACAATAGCGCCAATGCCAGTAACCCCCATGTCGAATGCGCTTCCATTCAGACCCAAGCGCACGACAAGCAGTAATTCAACAACGTTACGATTGCTGACTGGCCAAACCCCAATGACAATGCCACTTTCTCCCACGCACGAGCAAGTCAATGAATACCATCCACCCGAGCCCCGCCGAAATAGTTTGAAACGTCCTTCATTCTCTGACGCGCCTCCAGTCCCCGAAATGCGAAGTAATCCAACTTCACCTCGATCTTCAGTTATTCACCAACACTCTCGTCATCATCATCATCATCAACAACAACGCCACCATAATGCCAATGAAGTGCTTGTACACCCTGGTACCCCCGCGTCACCTAATTTTGGTCCAGACCCTAAAAAGAAAAGACCCGATCTGACTCAAGAGCCACCAAGTTCAGCAGCAAGCACAAACTCTTCAATCCGATACGAAGCTGTATCGTCCCCAAATCGATCCAGACAAATTGGCAGCACCACCGAGACAATGCTTCCCTCCGCTGCATCCTCAGAAGGCTCAGAAGCGTACCCCCGTATCCCCGTTCCAACCCCTGCAAGTTCAACCCTCATGGGACTCATCATTAACCTTCCACAGACCCATTTCAGCACAAAACACCGCCGCGTTGATACAATCCTCACTACGCACCAGGCTCCCGCATACCCTCTCGGAAGCACCCTCATCTCCAAGGAACTGATTTCAGCGGCCGCACTCTGGCGTGCACGCGGGGAAAGAGCGGATGTTGCAGTGTATAAACTGCACGCCTGTGCCGTTGCGCCTTGGATTTTTCCGCAATCAGTTGCTGAAGGTGGACTGACGCGCGAAGTGGTGCATCCAAGTGCAGTGGCCATGTATATCCTGGCAATGTGTTTGTTTGAAGGAGCAGGATGTCGTAAAGATCCGCAGTTGGCGGTTTTGGTTTTGGAAATGGCGGCTGGGGTTGCTGTGGATGATGGGCATGCTGGGCTGAATGAAGTTGCTGGGCAGCAGCAGCATCATTTTATCCATCAGCATCAACAGAATATGAGAAAGCTTGGAGAGCGTGGTAGTAGTGATATTAACCGATCGCAACAGCAGCAGCAACAGCAGCAGCAGAGACCGTCTAGTATGTACTTGGAACGTCAGAACTCGCCGAGCACAGTGGAATCTGCAACGAGAGACAGAAAGCAAGGCAATTTGATTGTTCCTCAACGACGCGCAAGTTTGAAAGCGCCCAGGATGCTTCAAACTCCAGCTACGCCCAACGCAAGATCGTCGCCAATCCACTTCTACCCCTTGTCAGATCCTGCCTGGTCTTTGATTGACTCGTACGGCCAGAATCACAATGCGCGAGAAACTGAAACCATGCCGGCCCCCTCCGGGTATGCTCTTCAAACCCCAACTACTTCGTCGTCTCTTCGCTCGGATAACAGTGGAACGGTGGGTGTGGGGAGCTCGAATGATCGTCGAAAAAGCCAACTTCACGTTCTGTCCCCAATCGAATTCCTTCGCCTGCCAACGTTGCGTTTAGCCGAATGCCACGAAATGGGCCGTGGAACACCTCGGTCGCCCCAGAAAGCAGCATACTACTACCAAGTTTGGAACGCACTTGGTGGAACGGCTGCATCGGGAGTTCCCCCTGGGTTTGACACGGCCAGCATTGAATCGCATTCGAGTGGGTCCACGTTTGAAACGGCGTCTGCTGGATCCATGCCAAGCAAGGTGACGGACTTTGAAGCGTTTTATGCGGGCATCACTGGAGAGTCCAACAACAACAAGTGCAAAGTCAGCGCGTTGTTTAAAAAGAAGCAGCCTTCGGCGCAAGTCTGAAATTCATTCATCCCAAGCAATGTCACTTTTCTTTCACAACCTTTCACTTAGCTTATAGATGGGAAAACTCAAATAAACCGAACCATTATTATTTAAAATTTATCGGGAAACGGTGCGGCAATGAAGGCGAATCTGTCCTTCCACTACTGAGAAAGGCTGTTGTCGCTCCTGACTGGTGAGTGCTGAAATATTTACGGAAAACAGAAAAAACAGCAAATTTAAATGTTTGCTCGAAGGTTGCCAAAGGCCAACATCCTGGGCCGTCATCTGGCAACGACTCCGGAAGCAGCAGCTACACCGTCTCCCTACCTTCAAAGTAGCGGAATCGACCCCGATGCGCCCGTTGCGCGGCCCCGTCTGGAGGAGTACCTGTACTCTACCTTGGTGGACGATTTGATGGTGCTCTCATACTGCCACAACTCACCACTGGCACCTACCGTCGAGCAACTGAAAGCAAAGGAAGGCAAAGGAAAGTCAGATGCATACAACAGGTATAATCCATTCATCCCCAAGCAAACCAGCAGCGCCATTGACCTGTACAAAAACAACCAGCACCTCCATCGCCACCCTGTTCCAAACACCGCTCGCGAAGCTTCCAACCCGCCCACTCGAAGCCGGCCGCCCCGTCACCAACCTCCTCTCATTGAAGGCTGCGCGGTACGGAATGTACCACGCCAACGCCGTTAGCGGTCGATACAAGCGACGACTCGCAAACATCATCGACTATACTTCCATCACGGATGCGCAGTTTGCGAAACTGGATCGACTGCGGACGAAGGTGACACGTGACGAGCATCGCGCGTTTGAGAAACACTTTTCACCGAGAGCCGATCATTTGCCGGCGATTCAAAAGATTGTGCTCAAGATTTGGGAGGAGAAAGCTGTGAACAACAAGTTGAGTTCTAGTTTGTTTTGTTGTTGATGTTTGAACCCCCTTTTTGCTTTTGTCGAAACGGATGTTGATTTCCTTGTGAATTCGCAGACAAATCTTGCTGCCAGCGCTCATGTCCCTCGAAGCAATCACTGGTGCCAGCGCCGAACCTTTATACGCAACCATCAAAGACGCAACAAAAATCATTCGGGTGGGCATGCCCATTGGCGCCACAGTCACCCTTCACCCTCCTCAAGCATACGAATTTCTCGACAAACTCACCCAAACCCTCCTCCCGCGTCTTCGAGAATGGCCCGGCCTCAGCCCGCTCTGCAGCAAACCCAAAAAAAACATTGGAATCCTCGGTTTTAAAATCCCAGTCGGCAGTGTTGGAGCGTTCCCGGACATTGAGCCCCACTTTGATTTGTACCCAAACTTGTTTGAGATTGGTGTCGAGATTCATACCACTGCGGGATCGGAGAAGGCGGCTGTTGCGTTGTTGAGTGGATTCCAGATGCCGTTTAGGGAACGGGATGAGGTTATTGCCGAGATTAAGGAGGCGGATGCGCTTGGGCGGGCAAACAAGACGGATGATCCGTTTGCCAAGTACAAGAAGAAGGATGCTGGCAAGGGCGGCAAAAAGTGAGCAGCTCTGTTGAGATAATAAATGCTGATTGCCACTGTGACGTGCCTGTGTGTTGCCGGTGCGCCTGTCATCGCAGAGAACAAACGACGCGTGCGTGTTGAAGAAGGTGGGGAAGCAACCCCCAAAACGTGGAAGAAAATCCTCCCCCACCACATCCAGTTTCCATTTCCCTCAAAAAGAGCAATTTTCTGAACCGAAAAAAGCAAAAAACATCAAAAATGGTTTTCAAGGTTGCAGACATCACGCTCGCTGACTTCGGTAAGGACACGACACGTTGCTACTTACCCCCTCAGTCCCAAAAATGTACTTACCCCCATGTCTCCCTCTCAAGGTCGCAAGGAAATCGAGATCGCCGAGAACGAGATGCCAGGTCTCATGTCTCTCCGCGAGAAGTACGGCCCAGCCAAGCCCCTTGCTGGTGCCCGCATTGCAGGATGCTTGCACATGACCATCCAGACTGCCGTCCTCATCGAGACCCTTACTGCTCGTGCGTAATATTTTCTATCAGCCCAACAACGAAACAACCGTCCCGCTAAACCAATCTTTCATTATAGTCGGTGCTGAGGTTACCTGGTCTTCCTGCAACATCTTCTCCACCCAGGACCACGCCGCTGCTGCCATTGCCGCTACCGGAGTCCCTGTCTTTGCCTGGAAGGGTGAGACCGACGAGGAGTACGAATGGTGCATTGAGCAGACCATCAAGGGATTCAAGGACGGAAAGGCCTTGAACATGATCCTCGACGACGGTGGTGACTTGACCCAGATTGTCCACCAGAAATACCCACAGTTGCTCGGTGACATTCGTGGAGTCTCTGAGGAGACCACCACCGGAGTCCACAACCTGTACAAGATGCTCAAGAACGG
>QEAP01000426.1:0-22328 GCA_006535975.1 Chytriomyces confervae | reverse complement strand
TCCTTAGTGACTTATGAGCCAACAGGAACATGAAAACAGCATCAACCAACAAACAGGCAAACGAGCTTACTGGGCATATGTCAAACGAAAAAGACAGTCTGTTTCTGTGGTCTCAGCGGCAGCAATGACATTAGATACCTCCAGTTGCGTCCAAGCAAAGAACTGTAAACATACGCATTTTCTCCACCTTCGCAATTACATGAAGTTGTTCAACGACATCCGAGATCGATGGAGACAAGAAGGAGAATTTCCAGAAAGGGAGGGTGTTTGGCACCGACTGTGGAAGGCAGCGCGCTGTTCCCCTACTCTCTTACTTTCCGTTCGACGAAAATATCTGTTCAACAACTGGTAATTAGTACCGCCGAACCGATGGGCGAGAGCCGCCTCAACCTGGCCTTCAGCAGTATCAAAAGTAGCGTAAATCCCATCCGAAGGGTTCCAACTGACAGGCTTGAGGATAACTCTGGGCTTCCTTCGCGTTCCCTTGCCCCCACCATCTTAGTTGCCGATGAAATTTTCCCTTTTTCAGACATAGCGGCGAAACCAATCCAAGAGGCAGCTGCCGTGCTCCTTTTGAAGGACGTGTATGACGCGCACATCACACCGTTCAACAACCAGCGTGGGCCTTGTCACTTGTGCGTGGAAACGTCTTTTCCACCAGACTCAAACCAGACTTGTTTTTCGCCTGCCTTGCCGTTTCGGTGTTGTCTCATTTGAACGATAAGTGGATTTGGTTACCAAGGTGGGCGGAGACAACGACAAAGTCAGATATCTGCTAGAGATTGCAACTGAAATCTGTTCCAGCGTATTGAGGATCGAACTATGGGAAGGAATTCAAGCAGCGGCGGAGAAATGGAAATCTATTTCAAGCGCAGCACCCCCCAAACCAGGTACCTCGTGCCCTTGATGAGCGTGCTTATTTTGTTTGGGAAATGAAATGAGGGCTGCCATGATGATACCTGGGACAGCGTGCCCAGCACAATACATTGGATTGCCAGAGGGGCAAGTCAGGTACGTGAGTGCCACGCGGGCGGACCTGAGATTGCCCGACGAAACAAACCCAAACTTTTCATTTTGCTCGTTAATAAAAATCATCAGTCAACGGACCAGAATGAAAGTGACGGTCCTGTTTTCAACGCAGGAAGGAACAACTGAAACCATTGCCGAGAAGGCTGCCGCGGACATTGCCAAGCGTCTCAATGGAACCGATGCGGCGGTGGAAGTCGTCCATATCAAAGAATTCAACATTGACTCGCTGCCAAAACGGTCGCCCAACGACCCCGTTCTGTTTGTCCTGACAACCTACATTGACGGCGGACCTGCGGACGATGCGGCGTGGTTTGGGAGGTGTGTTGTTTTTTGTCTTGTATTTCCAACCTGATGTGGCGCAACGGACTGACGGCTGCTTTTTGTTGTTTTGCGAATGCATTCTACAGCTGGCTCGAAGACGCCCGATTCGACTTTCGTGTGTCGAAAGACTCTTTGAGCAAGCTTCGATTCTCCGTCTTGGGCGTGGGCGACTCTGCGTAAGACCCTTCCCCCCTTTTACCTCTCATGTGCTCAGAACAAACGAAAAAAAAAAAAAAAAATAGGTACGACGAAAACTGGTGTCTCTTTCCCCGTAACGTGGACACGTATGTTTCCGAAATGGCCGGCGTCCATATCGCCAAAAGCGTCTTTGCCGACGTAGGAGTTTCGAACGGCCCATCCGACCTCGACGCAGCGCTTGCCGACTGGACCGGCGCATGCATCAAGAGCCTGTTAGCCATGCAAAACGGGATGGGATACTCGGCAGATGGCTCCACCACCGAAGAATCCGCCCCCACCGTCGTGGACGAATTCGAAGTATTGGACGAAGAATACGTTACGAGCGATGAGGAAGCGGAAGACGGGTTTGATGGAGTCATTGGAGACGGAAGCGATGCCGGCGGTGAAGTGATGGATTTGGAGGATTTGGGTGCATTTGCGTCGGCAGGGTTGAAGGCCGCGCGCAAGGCAAAAGAAGAAGATGCCGCCGCAGCAGCAGCGGAGGACGGTAATCTTGTGATTCGCAAAAAGGGTGCTGCGGCTGGCGCTGGAAACCACACTCGTGAAATGATCACGCCCAATTTGCGCAAGAACTTGGAGAAGCAAGGGTACAAATTGATTGGCTCGCACAGTGGAGTGAAGCTGTGCCGATGGACAAAAAGTCAGATGCGGAATAACGGCGGATGCTACAAGCACACATTTTATGGAATCGAGTCGCACAGGTGTATGGAAACGACTCCTTCGCTGGCTTGCGCAAACAAGTGTACCTTTTGCTGGCGTCACCAAACCAACCCGGTCGGTGTCGAGTGGCGCTGGAAAGCAGACTTACCGAAAGACATTGTTGAGGGAGCGCTTGAGAAGCATCGTGCCATGATTAAGCAAATGAGGGGTGTACCGGGTGTAACACCTGAGCGGTTTCAGGAAGGCATGGACGTGGCGCATTGCGCTCTGTCTCTCGTGGGAGAGCCCATCATGTACCCTTACATTAACGAATTTGTGGATCTGCTGCATGAAAAAAGCATTTCATCCTTCTTGGTCACGAATGCGCAGTTTCCCGAGCTGATTCGTACGCTGAAACCCATTACCCAGCTATACATTAGTGTAGATGCCGGAACAAAAGAAAGCTTAAAGAAAATTGACAGACCCCTGTTTTCTGACTTTTGGGAGCGGTACAATGCATGCTTGGATGAAATTGCAAAGAAAGAGCAGCGCACAGGTGAAGAATTTTTTTTTACTTTTTTTTAAATAAGTGTGTGGGTTGCTGAAAAAAACCTGGGTGTCTCGGTTCAGTTTTCCGCCTGACTCTTGTAAAAGGTTTCAACGTGGATGAATTGAAAAACTATGCAAACCTGGTACGCCGCGGAAAACCGGACTTTGTGGAAGTGAAGGGAGTCACATTCTGCGGGTACACTGGCAACAACCCGCTCACGATGGCGAACGTGCCTTTCCACGAAGAAGTGGTGGACTTTGTCAAGATGCTTGCTGAAGAAATCAGTGATGAATACGAAATTTCTTGCGAACACGGTATTTATGCCCTTTTGTTTTCGTCGGTTTTTTTTTAAATCACCCTAACCTCTCTGTGTTTATATTCTCCCCTCCTTTACCCCCCTAATTTATTTTTTTTTATTCAATTTTGGGCAGCTCACACTTGCTCGCTCCTCATTTCACACAAAAAGTTTAAAATCAACGGAACTTGGCACACATGGATCGACTACCCCAAGTTCCACTCTCTCGTGCGATCGGGGGCACACTTTACATCGATGGATTACTTGGCGCCAACACCGGAATGGGCCGTGTTTGGAGACAACCGGAAAGGATTTGATCCCAACATGACGCGTGTGTACCGCAACAAAGCCAAGTATGAGGGTGACCCTGAAGGGTACAAGGAGAAGATTCGGGATGCAAAGTTGGCAGCAGCTGCGGCGGAGAAGGCTGCTGCTGCTGCTGCCGCTGAGCTGTGAGTGGCGTAGCGGTTCAGAATTTGCGACTGACTGAAATAAACAAAAAATTGGGACAAAGTCTGGCTCATGAATAGAATGTACAGGTCGTTGTTTTATTTGAATTAGTTTTTGGTTTTTTAGTTTAGCTGGAAGTACGTCAAGAGTTCGGGTTGAGAGAAAAAGAGGGAGGAGCAGCAACTGCGGAAGGGTGTCGCCCAAAAAGGCCAAGCAAGCTCATACACGCCGCACAAACACGTGCCAATGGTGAATGTCCGGCACAGACTTGAGACTAGGAGGGTTGGCCAGGTAGCAAAATTCGCTGCCGTCGAGCTGCTTGCGGAGGATACTTTCGATCTGCATCGTTGACAACTCGTTTGGGCCAATGCTCCAAAGGACCCAGTGCTCAACGCCGTCCTCGAGTGCATATGGGAAGCGGTTCAGAGTGAGCGTCCATGGTCGGACCTGTAAGCAGTAGCAAAAGTATGGGGGGTGGGGTTTGTGTGGTTTGTGTCAGTGGCAGAGGGAGTGCAAAAGATAAGGGAAAGCCAGGAAAAGCCCGACCAACGGTCCAAAAAAAGAAGCGCACCTTCCATCCAACAGCCTTCTCCACTGGGACGGCATGGATCAAGCCATCCTTGTAGTACGCGGGGAAGCCAAGGGTCTCCACCTTGACACAGTCCGAGACAGAAGAATAGCGCTTGACATGGCCTTGCAGATAGTCGAGGTAGGAGGCGGTAACGGCGGGTGTTCTGCTGAAACGGTGGAGCTGGAGCGTGTCGACCGTGTCCCGAACCTCGTGCCAGTTGAGGTGGCCGCGGAAGGGCTTCATTGGCGGGTGAGGAGGGAGGGGTCTTGATTGAGATGGCATTTTTTCTGTGGTTCTTATCCATTCAAGCTTTATTTGGGTATTTGAGAACAGATTATTCATCGTGCAGGCGTCAGTCACTGCAGCACGTTATGGTAGGAGGGACAGGACAGTATGCATGCCAACTGGCATTGGATCTGATGTCACCCACGCTACTCAAGTCAGAGACAGATATTGTGCAGAGGACGCCCTGACATTGTCTGGGACTTGTGGCTGAGTTCGCGTGGTTCCTTAGCTGTGGAGAGGTGGCACCTGTGAAGTAATGGAGCGCCAAAGAAATGAAAGTGCACGTGTGGAGTGTCTGGTCTGCCCAATTGCCTGCTGTACTGCCAGTGCTGGCAAGCAGGACTCTGACGCTCCCAAGAGGAGAGACAGCGTCACCCTGGCCTGGCAACAGCCTCGGCGCACGAGACACCAGACACACCTGCCACGAGCACAGCCATACAGACGCAGACACAGACGCACACTCAAACACTGGCCCCAGCGACCTGCGACACCGACGCAACTCAGCTGCTGCGTCGGTCGGTCGGTGGCGTCGAAGCAGAATTCAAATGGAGATTGCTCATCAGCGTCTTCCGTCCAAGCCCAACCAACCTCCTTACTATTTTACCAATTTAAATCCGACTAAAAAAACAGGCAAACCCAACCAACCAACCAACAACAGCGGCCATGTCGACCACGAGCGAGAGACCAGCAGCAGCAGCACCCACGCCCAAACAGGCAACACACCCAGCCAGTCGCAGCCCATCCCCAGCACTGTCAGAGGCGACCACCCTGAGCCTCGGAACCCCCTTCTCCTCCCTTTCCAGCATGTCAAACCCAGTACTTGTTGCATACCCCTCGCCCAGGGCCATTGCCCATCCAGACAGATCCTTTGCAGACCTCGACGCCCTTGTCAGCGACATCGTGAAGCGGATCCTCTATGTGAACGTCTCGGAGAAGGACGAGAAGGTGAGGGAAGCAAAGCCCCAATTTAAGCCCTGTCGTTGCAACTCACCAGCAATCGTCCACACCCCCACAGCGGCCACTTCCAGCCGCACGCCGTCAACGCAACTCAGTCACATCGCTTCACCACACTCCGGCAGCAGCTCGCTCCACCCACACCCACGCCCATGTCACACTTAATGTGGCAAGCGCCACCTCCGCCCCACACACTGGCTGTCCCGTATCCCGCTCTCTGCGAGTGGTGGGGTCCCGTTGCGACCAAGTTACCCGCAACGGCGAAGTCAAGTCGAAGATGGAGTTCCGCAGGATCCTTGTTGTGGACGCATGTGCGGGCGACGAGGAGACGGACGAAGAGCTCACTGCCGTGAATGCATCGTCCGGCAGCGACTCCGAGTCGGCCTTCTTCAACTCGAAGGACGCTAAACAAACGCCCGTTGCGGCGGACGAAGACGGGTGCGGTGGGCGGGGGCGTGTCCATGTGACCCCATCTCCATCAAAACCCAAATTTGCCACTTCAACAAAATTTTCATCTTCTGCCGTCACCTCCAACGCCACCACGCAACTCAAGTCGCCCACTCCTTGCACATCAACCACCGCCAGCACCGTCACGCTCTCATCATCGAAGGAAGTCCTGGGCCCCATCATGGGCAAGGATGACGAGCCCTCGCTTGCGGAGGAGATGCGAATGCTTCTGGAAGAAGTGTGCGATGAATCACAAACCAGCGCTATGATGTCAATCACCGTCCGCAGCTTTGCCGGCCACCCCGCCGTTGTAGCATTATCTTCGTCACCCCTGCGGCGGACACCCTCTTCACCCACTATGATGACCCCTGTGAATGAATCGGAAGGACCCAGTGATGCCATTGAATCTCTTGCAGACAAGTTGGACAATGTTTCTATGCTACCTCAACCTACTGGCGGCTGTAGGCTAAATGAACCCTGCCATGCCGGCGTCCATGCTCCTTGTGAAGTATGGGGGTGAGTCTTAAAAAAGTTTTCCACTCATCCAATTTGATTTCTCAAACTCACTCTCCTATTTCATCCTGAACGTCCAACTAGATATCAAATCGGCCCTGTTGAAATGTGTCAGTGTGGCCCTCACCTCGCTGATGGTTATCGGCTGTACAAGATGAACAAGGATGTGGTGACATGGATGTGCAGCAGCAGCAACGGCATCCAGGGGGGTCCTGTGAAGCCTGGAGATGCCGTATGGAAGCTGCCGAACGAGACGTACATTTAACGTCTCTGTTTAATTGGGAGTGTTCTTTTTTTTTTTTTTGCGAAGGTGTGATTGAGCGAGTATTCCTTATTTTTGAACTAGCGCTTGGTTGTTTTCGCAGTAGTTTTATTTTACCACCTACTGTTTTTGCCCTTGTCTTTATTTGTTGGCCTTCTGTTTTGTGAGGCGGTTTGTATGAAAAAACTAGATGACTGATATTTATGATTGGTACAAGTAACCTCAAAATTTGGGTCTTCGCAAATACGAAATGCGAGCCAAAGCAAAGAGGTACTGAGGTGATTTGAAAGCCACAATCGGCCAGTTGTCCAGATATCTGAAACACTGGTCTCACTTTTCCACCTTCGCTACTGCTGTACTTGTTCTCACGACATTTTCTCATTCTTTTTCAAACAAAACCATTGAGTTGAAACACTGCGACAATAAACGCAACATACGTTTTTAAACAGATTAAGAGTCTCACCAATGTCCTCCCAACCGTTCTGAACTTTTCGGCTTCAAGCTCACTGCATCTACCATTCACCTTGTGCCTCAATGGTTCGACCTTATCTGTGGAATTCTGACCAACAAGCAACTCCTCCAGCATGGTTTTCAGGCCACGAGGACAAAAGTATTTTGAGCTCCGACAACAAAAGGAGTTTGAGGAGTCAATATCTTCCTAGTGAGGAATGAAGTGTTCAAAAGATTCAAAGTGGTCTTGGTCACGCAGATTAGAAGTTGCACTAAAATCTGTTTCAGGTATGAAATTACCAATGCCGCGACAACACGGAAAGAGACTTGGATGCAAAACTACTTTTTGGGACATGTTTTGCATGTCTTGACTCTGTATCAGCCATCCATTAGTGAGTTTGTTGTCTAATTTTGATTTCATTTTGGGGGTTAAATCCTGTTCATTCTAGCGGAAAGGCTGTGGTTTCGAGCATCAAGATTTCAGAGACGCCTCTCCTCTCCTCTACATGAAAGATTTCCTGTGGACTATATTTTCACGGTACTTGTGTGTTGTAGAATCAGATTGTCTAAATGCACTGACAACCCCAGTTGACAGTCTCTCCAAAATCAAATTGGGGCCAAATGGCAGTACATACCAACTGACATCTGCTTTACGAAGAGTGTAATTGCAACAATTCATGAGTACAATCAAATCAGAATGCAATTGGCACGTGAGAAAAAAAAAATGCAAGAAGAGAAAGTCTGGGGATGATGTGGACTGAGGTTTTTGAGGCAGCGTCACCTACCAAAAGGTTACGTCCTTCATAAGAAAGGCAAGAAGAAGGGGGAAAATGATGACGTAAATTATAATTAGTTTGTAAAGAGGAATGAGAAATAGGCGCACGCCAAGTCGCTTTGGGCCAGGCTTCTTGAAGTTCACGAGTATTTCATTGCCAGCTCTAAAAACGGGGGCCTCTTTGGTTGAACAAACGTAAATCAATGAATAAAAGTCGTGTTTAGGTGGTGCATCGTTCTCTTCTGGCTGACCATCTCGTGCAGTCTGCAATGGGCTATGCGCGTAGTTTGTCGGTCCATATATCTGCCACGTTGCAACGATATCCACCCCGGACTAGCGATATTCTTGTCAGCCCTCTCCAGAGTTTGTTTATTTCCTCAACAAAAACTAAAAATATTTTAAATTGGGAGATTCCAATGGTGACCAAACCCACACAGCAGGCTGAGATCTCACAACCACCCAACACCCACCAGGCTTCAGCAGACGGCCTCGTTCCACCCCGAGAATGTATCGAAACGGCAACAAGGCGCTTGAAAGTATGCCGCGCTATCGATTCCGAAGTTGCCGAGTTCTTTCGAGAGAGGTGAATACCTTTCCTTCTCCCCTTGGCAATACCAGCACTATGAACCAATAGAGTGACGCCGCTGCTGCTGTTCATCGAAATATCGAGAACTCGTCATTGCCCCAAAAAAAACGCTGGAACCAAAGAAACTGTCCCCCACACACCAAATATAAAAATCATTCACACAGAGTTGCGATTGAAGTAGCGTACGCAAAGGGCCTCGAACAACTGTCGAAACGAAATCTATCCGTGCCCAACAGCGAGCTGGGGTAATTTTAATTCCAAGATAACGCCCCCTTGCCTGCTTCATCGAATGTCCAAAAAACGCATCAATTGTACTGAAAAACAAATCATTTTCTTTTTTTTTAACACGTAGAGGATTCGCGGACGTTTGGAACAAAGTTCTGGTCAGCACGGCGGAAGAGGCGCAGATTCACCACCGTTTCGCGATTGGCATGTCGGACAAAGTTTCTTCGTTGAGTCCTTGTTTTTACCTCTCTCTCCCCATACGAATCTTTGGGACGTTGCAGTTCCTGCGAAAACACGACCACTGAAAATTCATCATCGGACTGAAAAACAGGCCCTTGACGGTACGTCTCGATAGCGATTCGGACTGGAAGAAACAGCGCACGTATGAAGTAGAATTGGGAAAATTTCTGCGCGAATTTGAGATGGAAGAGAAACGCATCAAGAAGGATGGAGGGAAAGGGATTGGCTTGTTCAAAAATTTGAAAGCGAAAAAGGCGGAAGGTTCTGTTTGTTGTTTGCTTTTGTTGCATATGGAGTTGTCGAAAGCAACGGCCCGCTGATACTTTTTTTTTCCAGACCTTTCTCCAGAGAACAGTCGCGCTATCGAAGCTGCGAACCGAGTGTTTCTGGATCAAATTGCGCCGATTTTCAAAGTAACCTTGTTTCATTGAAAATCGGATCTGCGTTGGTTTTCTAATCTTTTCAATCTGAAAAGAAATTTGAACAAATGGACAAGGCGAGAAAAAGCTCGTTAAACTTTAACGTGACTCAATTTTGCGAAGTGTTTGCTGCGATGGTGAAACCATTGTCAGAGGTGCGAGTTTTCACACCCCCCCCCCCCCCCCCCACTCATTTCATGACTGCTCAAAACCAAATGTGACTTTTCTGGTTTCAGATTCCCGACCGTCTATTGGTTTCCGCTGTTGCATATGATGTGGAGGCAGACCGGGAAAGCTTTGCTTCAGTCCTTGGCATGGGTTTGGGAAATAATATGGATTGCCTTTTTTTTATCCTTTGGCACTAAACCTTTTTTTTTTTTGCAGGCTCCGCAGTAAGCGAACAGAAATTGCATCAAGTTCCAGACGCAGCCACGCCTGTACAAGCTCTTGCGCCCGATGTGGTGAACGCTTTTTCTTTTTTGATCTTTCGTCATGGAGGAAACAAATTGCTGACTTGCAAGAAATCTGCTTTCAGGCGGACACACCCGCGCCGATGGTAGATGCAGAGGGATACACGATAGTTCCAAATGCTGGCAACAGTAGTAATCCTCCTTGGGCCATCTCGAATCAAGCGCAAGATTTTGATTCAAGCGATGAAGAAGACGGGTACTCAGTCTTTGGAAACTGAAAAGTAATTAAGGGCTGCCGTCTAACTATTACTGTCCGTCTTTCTAGCGCAGACAACAATTTCGAAGTCTCCAAAATTAAAGTCGAAATCTCCAACAAAGCGATTCAAGATGATCCAACAAGTGCGCTTGATACGATGCGAAGTCTTGCGGCTGCCCTGCCATCGAAAAAGAAAGTGTAAGAATGCCCCTGACTTGATTGTTTCTGATTATTTAGTTTTAAGCTTTGTTTGCACACAGTTCCCGTCAGCCAGGATCCGATTTAGATTCAGTCTCTGTACCTCCTGCGCTTTCTATTCCATATGTCGCTCAAACAACCGAGACCCATAATGCGGGGCTGGATCTTTTTAACGAATTTTTCGGAAGTCCGGCAGTACCTACGGCCCCTTCTGCTCAGGTTCCGAAGCTTTATGGATCGATTGTTGAAACTGTGAACGTTTTGATTCGAGAGGGCGCTATTGAAAAACTTCTTCTGACGGGCGAAATCTTCATCTCGATGCCGCAAGCAAGCGAGGCTGTCACAGAAGGCACAAAAGCCAAACTGTCAATCCACGGTACAGACGCATTTGCAAATTTCATTGCAGACGAGACCTTGGCCACTGTGTATTCAGGTCCCGAAGGCAAAGGTCTCGAGGTGGATTTGTTCAAGCTTTCACAGCTCACTGCAACAACGTCGAGCAATCCAGCAGCAGCGCTTTTGGCAAAATATCAAGTTCAGGTTGCTGAAGACGATGCCGACTATTTTGCTCCAATTCTTGCGAATCCAATGTGGCGGTGTGACGCTTCTTCTGCTGCGCTTTTGTTTGCCTTTCAGTATAATGAAGATTTGATTACAAAGCTGAATCTTTCGGATGTGCGTGTGCTTGCAACGCTCGCGGATGGCGGCGATTTGGGCGCAGTGCAAATGAAGCCGGAGGGTCTTTGGAGTCCACAAAAACGGTCCATCTTGTGGAATGTGGGGACCATGGAATCGGAGGTTAATAACGGCGATTTGTCGCCCAGGGGATCCGTTCTGACTTCAAGTTCGGTTGGGGATGGGGAACCGATGAAACTGATGGCGCGTTTCGAAACATCTGCCCCCTCATCGGCAGGAACCATTTCGATACAGTTTCGGGCTGAAGGAGGGCTGCTTTCTGGGATTGATATCGACTTTGGGCCGGAACAGTTTGCGCTTTTGGCGGATGTTTCTAAAGTGATTGTTTCTGGAAAATACGCGTGCTTGGCCTAGGTTGCAGGACAATAAAACGGGGTACACGGATTTGTTTTTATTCAGTTAGTTTCTGGTTATTCAGTGGTCTGCTACTTCCTCCACTTTGGAGCGGCAGTAGTGGCACGCACCCTCTTGCAGGTACTGGTAGTTCCATTCGTCGTCCATAAAAAACTTGCAACATTTCTGGCACATGATGACCACCGCGTCCGAATGTGAGACTTTAAAGTATCTCTTCTTGAGAGACCTCTTTCCCCAATCTTCCACAAACACATCCCTCCTCCGGAGAGCGGCGAGATCATTCCTGTCCAGCCGATACGGCGATTCCCCAGACCGATCCAGCCCCTCCATTTGCCGGTTAAACTCGCTCTCAGAAGACTGCGCGCGATTCTTTTTGTTCTTCTTGTCCCCCTTCTCTTCGAGCGTGAGACTATCTGCTGCACGCCCAGCAGGCTCCTTGGCAATCAATGTAGCCGCCTCTGCATCCGACAACCCCTCCGCCAACTCAAACTCCACCAACGGCAAGATCTGGAACGAATACATTGACCGCACAAACGGATGTGAGCACTCGATGCACAAGTCGCCCTTCAAGTTGAGCATCGGGTTTGGCGTCATGCATGTGTAGCAATGCGGAAGGAGATCTTCGCGGTCGTTTGCTGGTTTTGCACGGACCGTTAAGGAAGCAATGTCGGACGAGTTTTCCCATTCGCTGGGGATTTTAAAGTTTTGTAAACGTTCGTATCCGAATCGGGCGAGCTTGAACGCTCCGACGCTGCGAGCTAGTTTTGTGAGTGCAAAGAGGACGTATGATTTCGAGACGCCTGCTGGCGCTGTTTGTTTCATGGTGTGGTTCAACAGGAACCCGGCCATGCTGAGTAAAGATTCAGGGAGCTGTGAGGTGAAGGGCTCGTCCACGTATTTCCGGACGGAATGGAAGGCAAAGTAGATTTCAGATGTGAGTCTGTGGCGTTCGAATGCTGCCAGCGAGTCTGCTTGGTCTTCGGTTAACTGCTCGAAACGGCTTTCGTCGGGGACTGAGTGTAGGTTTTCCATCGAGAGAAGCCAAAAGTAGTAAGACGCATCGTTGAAGCGGTATTCGGTTACGGAGTTTCTTGCGAGCTGTTCCAACACTCGTATTGCCTCATCAACGCGACCTGCTTTGCGGTAGTTTACTTGGGCCTCCATGTACCTATCGTTCATGGCAAGCCACGCTGCGTAAGGGAGATAGAGCTGTTGTGAGAACTCTGGGTACGTGTCTGCGATTTTGAATGCCTCATCCCACTGCATCAGGTCAATATGCAGTTGTAGCAAATGGCTAATGTCACCCATTTTAACCAAGCACTCGGCTGCGTAGGGATGGTGGTTATACTTTCGGAAAAAGTAGAGGCAGCGGCTGAGCGCTTTGAAGTCAGTCTTTTTCAGCTTCCGTGTAATGTCGATGAGGCGGTCAACGCCACCGCTGGGACCAACAATATTGATTGCTTGCAAGAAATCACCAACTTCAATGTACGTGTTGGCTGCAGCGAGAAGGTCGTTGCGATCTTGCTGCATCTGTGCCTTTCTCTTTAAGATGTCGACGGGGTCCATGTTTGTTTCGGAGGCAATCTGCGTGGCAAACTCCCACATGTTTAGGTCAGTGTACATTTGAATGGCGCGGGCGTGGTTTCCAGCTCGCTTGAATAGGCGTGCGGCCTGTATTATAATTGGATACAAGGTGAGGAAACTGACCAACAACCAAAAAACAAACTGCTTTAACTCACCTCATGAAACTTGCCCAGATACGTGTTGATCTCACCAACCACATTGTCCATTTCATACTTTCCGTCCTGCTTCATCCGCTCAATCAGTTTGATCAGGTCCAAGAACTTGGTATCACGCAACCGCACAAATGCCTTCGTGGCAACTTCGAAACTCAGCCCTTCGAGTGAATCCATCGCCAGTCTCCGCCAGTCGCTCTCTGTTACGCCCAAACAAGCCACTTTATACGCTGGTTCGAATTCCTTTTTGTCGAGGTACTTTTCCAGAGTTGTCGACTGCGGCACATCCACGGTAGTCATGTTGTAGATGTGCAGACAGAATATCCGGCTTCCTTTAAAGCCCACTACAAAGCCTTGCATTTTTTGTTGATGAGATTGGAAGTTGCCCGTCTTCACATTCAGCACGCCTCCCCCCGAGTAGCACAGCATGTCATCTAATTCTGAGTTCCATGCCACGCTGTTTGCGTTGGGTTCTTGAAACAGCAGTTCTTTTGTTTTCAGGCAGTAAACGAGACACGTGTTGTGGTCATCGACCACTGCAAGCTTGGAGCGACTCAGGTTCAGATCCAAACACCGCACTGAAGTTTGCTGCTTAATGAGTGGTATTGGGAACGGGTTGTTGAGGAATATTTGAAAGATTTGGCCGTTCTTCATTCCGACCAACAACCCTTCTTGACCCCGCGGACCGCCAATTGTTTTTATATATCTTATTAGAGAGTCCAGATTCCATTCGCGCTCTTTATCGCCGTTGAATTGGTACATTTGAAGTTTCTTTTCCATACAGAGGATAATGTGCTGGGAGGTGACTACGAGCAAGTTGCATTCGAGCTTCTTTTGCAGCTTCTCCTTGATACGATAGTGCATGTCCGTGGGGTCGTCTCGGTGGAGCTCGTAGATGATGACCCGGTCTGGTAACTGCACGGCCAGCCTGTCCTTGTACACGGCAATCTTCTTGACATAGTCACGGCACTTGATCCGCGCTCGTTGATCCGTGGACAAATGCTGGATCACCACATCTGTCATGTTCTCCCGAAACGCGTACCGGTCATTGTACAGCCCATGGACCGTGTTGAAGACTATTTGGTACAAAGTCACTGTCCCGTCGTTGCAGCCGACAGCCACGCAGTTCTGCTTTGGCTTTACTTTGCAAGACCACACCCAGCTCTCTCTCTCGCACACAAGACCAAGTTTGATACCCTCAGACGTCCACAGCGTCACCTTCTGATCGGACCCTCCAACGACCGCGTAGTCACCGCCGGAGAAGAAAGAAACGGCGCTAGGATCGTAGCCCAGACTGCGCTCTTTCCCCACCTGTCGTCCGTTTAAATGGAAAAATGCCAGCTTCTGATTCCAGTCGGTGACTGCGAGAAGGTCCGAGTCGCGCTCTGTGGAGGGACACCATTGCAGCGACCAAATCGGCGCAGTTCCGCGTTCGATGCGCACTTTCTCTTCTCCACTGCGGTTTCGCACGGATACGTGTCCGTTGAACAGGCCCAGTGCAAAGTGTTGCCCGTCGTTTGTCCATGATGCTGTCAATATGCGTGAGGGGACCTGGTGAATGTGGCGCAACTTAGTATACTCGTTGTTATTGTAGTATCCCACTGGGAGAACTAAGAGGAACTAGCAGGCAACAAGGGAAGTGGTGAGAGAATAATACCTTGAGTTTCGTGACACTTTTTTGCTCTGGCGACCACAGCCCAAAATCCGACGCCGTGCATGAAATAACCTGCCCAGTGACAGGATTATGCGCCAGTGCTTGAATAGAATCTGAGTGCGAGTACTTCAAGATACCCTCCATCTTGGCGCTCCAGATGATGACTTGCTTGTCCGCCCCGCCAGATGCGAACCTGTGGAAACGAGCATCGGTTGGAGCGAAGAGTTCTTGTGAAGGATGGAAATAGCGAACCTTGTTCCGTCTGCTGAATAGTCCACGGTGTATACGGCGTCTTTGTGGGCTTTGAGAGTATGTAGTAGCTCTCCTTCAGCGGCATCGTAGACAAGCACATCCGATCCAGCGCCGACAATTAGCTGACTACCGTCCGGCTTCAGTGCGCATTTTCGAATCAGCCGTCATTGCCAACACGGTCCAGATGAATCACGGCAGCTTACATTGAAGGTCAGGCTGTATATCGGAAGTGGGTTTCCGTCCCTGTCATTCACCACATCGGACCTAGAGCATGGACGTTGGACGCAGTGAGTTTGCTGTGAAAACTGATCTGTTGCAATGATTGTGCTACCAGGAAACAAAGGAGCGCATATCGCTTGCGGAAGCAACTGTTTGTAAGAGATTCCTCCTGACAATTACTTTTATTTTTTGGACAATACCACAGCAACCACACATAGACACAGCAGACGGTTCTTCATTTGAATCACGGATTCGGCTTTTGGTGGATGAGCGAGAGCATGTGAAGCTCAGCGATTTTCTGAAATCGAATTCAAAACATGGTTAAAACGCGTCGTCAACACTTCAACTGAGTGTTTTTTTACCCGGTTAAAAAAGGCAAGTTCTTGCTGATATGCTTCTAGTTTCTCGTCAGCTTGGTTAATTTGCTCCTTCAAACTTTGGATTTCTTCTCTCAATTCTTGGCGCTCCTGTTAAACAAGTAACAACATCAACAATCTGCGTCCAGTTGCAGCAACCCTTGCATACCGCAGTGTTCGGAGCAGCCACGTTTGCCTCTGGCGCAGTTAGCTTCTTGACCTCATCCAATTCGTCGTAATCGCCATTTTCAAACTTTTTTGCCAGGCATTGGAGAAGGTCGCTCTTGGCGCTGTTTGCAGTAAACCAGTCGCTGATGTATGTCTTTTTTCCTTTGAATTTGAGACTCATCTTGTGTGTTTCATCTGCAAAAAAATAAAAAAAAAACACGGTCAGAACGCGACCCCAGAAAGTAAACGAAAAAAATTCATACTGCTTGTCCCCTCCAACTCCTCCTCAAACAACTCGCCCAACGTCTTTATAAACACCATATCCTGGTCATCGTGTTCGCGTTTCAACCCATCATTCACAGATTGAACGGCATCAAGCCGAAACGACAGCGCCATCACCCTCCCAAGCTCCATATTCAGCATCTCCGGCGTTCCTACTTCGCAAATCAGTTTCTGGATTTTGGAGCGCAGGTATTCCTTTTCGTTTGCATGGTTTGTGAGGCTTCCGAGGATGAGATCGTATTCGCGTTTGACTTCGGCGAGGAGGAGTTTGTGGCTCGTGAAGCGGGAGATGATTAGGTTGAAAACTTTGTCGAGTGATTCGATGCGGGATGGAGTGGTGGGTTCTTTTTTCGCCTGATTTATTTTCGAGAGCGCGGGGTTTTTTTTTGTTGATGGAATCAGAGATACCCAGGAATCAGGAAACAGCTTTCCCAAATCCTTTCTTTTTAACGCGTTACATAAAAAAAGCTTACGTTGGATATCCGACGCATCATATCGTCGAGAAACTCGCGATTGTCTGATTCAATGGGGTTGTCCGTGTCTTTGGTGATTTCCAGCCTTTCAAGCAGCGCACGTGAGAATACTTTGGGCAAGCTAAAGATGCGCGATGTCCGTTTCTGAGGGTGCAGAAACGACGTTTCCATCGTGAGTTCGACACGGCATTTTGCCTTCATCGTCCGTGAAATTTTATCAATAATTTAACCAACAACTTAAGCAAACTTTCTAGCCAATCGAGAGCGCAACATCATTAATGTTTTAAAGTCTTGATCTTCTCACAGCTTTTGCAAAAATACAACAACCCTTCACACCAGCGCCGCAGCGCCCAACTCAGCCGCCTTACACTCATTCTCAAACACAAACGTGACAACCCCCGTCTTCGAAGCGGCCTCCTTCAAAACAACATCATGCGCCTTGTGTAAATCTTCAGTCGCGAAATGATTCCAATTACTCGTATCATTCGCTGTTGCGCCTGCACTCATTTTGCCCGGTTTCGTTACTTGTCTTCCTTTAATGCATCGTTTGCATTTAAATGTGTCGTGCGTGTCGCAGGCGGTGGTTTCGTTGAGGATAAAGAGTTTGCGGAGTTCGTCAAAGGAAAAGTGGCGGGATGCTTCAGTGTCTTCGTCTACGACACAGTTACTTAATGATTGTTTGTGTGCTTGACGCTGAAAGATTTTTTCTTCGATGGATCCTGGTTTTTTTTTTTTTTTTTGGTTGACATATTTCTTTTTTGAAGGGAAAGAGAATCGCAAACCTGTTGCAATGAATCTGTAAATAAAGCACGTCTTTTTTTGACCATCTTTTGTTTTACACAATCTTTAGAACCTCATTGTAGTCATATCAAACAGAAAACAAACGAACCTCGCCACACGCGTGCCAAAGCTTGCGCATCATTTGCCGGGTTCCAGTCAGGGTCAAATAGCACTAGCCGGTTCGCGCCGACCTTGACAAACGAACGTCCGAAAAAACGAAGCGAAAAATCAATTGCTGACCATGAAAAGCGATATAAATACTCACCAGGTTAATACCACACCCTCCTGCTTTACTACTCAAAAGAAACACAAATTCTCTTCCAAGCGGGTCATTAAACTGATCTACAAGCTTTTGTCGCTTCTGAATCGTCATAGTTCCGTCCAACCGCAGGACTCCCCACTGATTCTGCCTACACATGACGTCAAAGAGATCCAGCGTTTGCGTGTAGTTGCTGATGAGAACAATCTTATCGCCAATCGCCCTGCCGTGTGAAAAAAAGCCAAGTAAGAATTGCATTCCCAATAACAAACGAAAAAGAATAGATCCAACTTGATTCGACCCAGCATGTTATGCAGCAGTTGCATCTTTCCAGAAAATGCGGTTTGGCACGCTTTTGGATCAAAGTTTGCTGGAAAATTGATACCGTTCCGTGACAAGGCATCGTAACCGAGTGCTGGATGGTTGCACACTTTTTTCAGCAGTGTAATGGCTTGCAAGGGTGTTTCTCCGTTCAGAAGCTTTTTTGAATCGGCAGCGTACGATTTGTAAAGGTCAAGTTGAAGCTGACTGAGTTTACAAAAGACAACGTGTTCGTACTTGATGGGCACTGCGATCAAAAAAAAAGAAGCGCCATCAGGATTTCGACTTTTTTTTTCTTTGCAACTGCTAGAAATGAAGCAAAAGCATAGGGAAGCTGCATTGGCAGAATCATCAAGAAAGTCGGTGAAGTTGATCAACGTACAGAATTTGGTCAGCAACTCGGCCGTTCGACGAATAATAAACTCCTTGGCGATTGCCATGAGTTCATGGAGTTTTTCGTCTCCTTTTGTTTGCTCTGCAACACTCGCCATAGAATCGCGACCTTTTTGGATCGGATTTTCAAAGTTTTTTCGAAACTCTTGTTCTGTTCCAAGAATATTGGGGATGGCGAAAGACAGGAGACTGTAGTACTCTGTTCACCATGCGACAAATTTCCGTTCACAAACTGAGCACAAATGCAGATATCGAAAAGTGAACAAGAAATCGGTCACCTGTCAAATCATTCTAAATCAAAAAGAATTTGAAGTACGCGTTAGAAAACAAGAGCTTGTATTTTCGATTGTGTATCGCAGGTACCTGAACGGGAGTTCCTGACAGAATCACTCGTCGTTTGGCATTCAATTCATTCAAAGCAATGTACGTTTGCGACGATGAGTTTTTGAGTCGATGGCCTTCATCGCACATAAGGAGACCAATTTCCGTCTTTTTTAAAAGTTCAGAATATGATCGAAGAGATTCGTACGAAATGATTAGAACTGTGAAGTCACATTCGATCAGTACATTCCGCATTTTTGTAGACCAATAAAGATGGAAAAATTCACCTTGATGTGAGATTGCCCGTCCTTTCGCAGCCACAAAATTCTCAAGTTCCTTCGAAGACTGCTCCCGGCCACCTTTATTATCGCAGGCTAACGGATTGATTCGATTGACCCCAAGCCACTTTTTAATTTCGTTACTCCAGTTTTTGACAAGAGATGACGGACAGACAATGATGGCCTGGAAGAATTAGTGTCAGATTGGATGATCGAAAACGAACACACCTTTTCGATAGTCGGTTTTCCAGGCTCAGGAGATTGGCGAAGTAATGTCCATAAAATTGTAATGCATTGTAACGTTTTTCCGAGACCCTGAAGTACATGCAGACGTTGAATGATAACAAGCCAATGTCCGATCGAAAACAGCAAGTCACCATTTCATCTGCCATGATACATCCAAAGGCACCTTCTTTTTTGACTCCAGTTAAGCAGTCATACAAGAATTGTACACCTTCGACCTGATGTTTTCGCAACACCTTTGCAAGAATCGGGTCGACAACAACATGAACTTTTTGAACAGGAGCAGGCTTTCCTAGTGCTGTTGATTTCGTTGCTTCGAATAGCTCAGTCTGTTATCATGTCCCCAAAATGTTTAAGTTGACGCGTCTCGAGGTCTGGGTATCTGAATGGCGGCATTACCTGAGTCATAATGTACGGAGTGTACAGAATCAGAGCACCCTCGTCTTCTGGGCCATGCACAGGACCAACCGCTCTACTGATCTAAAAAAAAAAAAAGTCGGTCAAGGCTCAGTGGTGAATTCAAGCACAGCAAAACTCACCTTTGCACGCACGCCGAGAATGGAGCCGTTCTTGAATCCCGATCCTACGAATGGAGTACTCGTGCCTTTCATAGTGGGGGGTTTATACTTGTTGAACAGGGTCGATGATTGACTGGTAATGAGCCGTGGCATGGTCTTTGAATGGGATAGGGATGTTTGAATGCGTGAAGGGCCGAGCGGGGTGCGCAATAGTTGTGGCTTTGGCGCAGATAGTGAATTGGATGCTGGGGCGGGAGCCGGAGCAGGGGTGGTTGCGGTTGCGGTTGCAGTTGAGCTGGTGTTCTTGGTCTGGTTCAGTTTGAGTTTGATGGTGATTGTCTTTCTCTTTTTTGGAGGGGACTGCTTGCGCGAGGTGTCTGCATCAAAGTCGCTGTCCTTGTCCTGGTCGGAGTGTCCGTTTTCAAAGTCGCTATCGTCCGAGTCCATCGTGTGTTCGTTGCTGGTATATTTTGCTGGACTTTAAAAATGTGTTTTGATAAAAAATATTATCGAACTCGCTTGTCCGAAGAACGGAAAAAGAAAAAAAAGAAACGATAAATAAAGCGAAAATGGACTCCTCCAACCAAACAGCAAACACCGCCACAGACATTGCCTCCGCCGCCGAAGGCTCGCGCATGCAGCCCATGCACTCGGTGCCATCAGTTGCAAGCAAGCAGTCGTCACTGCCCGCAAAGCATCCCTTCTTCAAGCAGGGACACGTGTCCATGGGGTGATTACACAAAGTTCTATTTCATTGTTCCTTTCTTTTCTCGTCCCATCTCTTTTCCGTATCGCTCGCTGCCTCTCTTGTTCGATCTCTTTCATCTGTATGTTTCTGCGGCTTCTCATCAACCCGCTCGTTTTGTCCCCGCCCCCAGACCCATCTCAAGTCCCACCGACCAGCTCATGTCACCAGCCACGCAAAAGATTGAAGCAAAGAGAAAGCATCTGCTCATGAAGTAAGAGTTCTTTTCCGTGTTTCGTTCGTCTTTTGAAAAACGCGTCTTCTGTCTTACTCACTGTGACTCTGTCGCAGCATTAAGCCCAAGTTCTTTGGAGACAAACTCAAGGAGGCCGCAGATGCGCCTCAATAAAAGCCCACTCTGTATGTTATCCGCCGTTACAGCGCTCATTATTTTTTTTTAGTTTTTCAGTTTTTCCCCTTCGCCGTGCTATCATTTTACATCACTAAAAAAAATGTAACCATGTCTGTTTGGAACTGCGACTGCCCTTCAAACGCCCGTGTTTAATTCCAAATGATACTAAAAAGGAGAATACTGGCAAGAAATCCCCTTGCCCAAGGCCCAGGCAGTGTTCGCGAGCACAGATTACAAAAAGTTCTTTCTCATAAACGTGGTGACAACGTCAAACGTAACGAGCAGGATTCCTCCTCCTGGACCCAGTCTCAGCACTTTTGGAACAAATCTAACGACAAATTTGTGTACGATGAGTGCATATTCATCATCCACCTGTTCTGGGGGGTTAATCTTACCCTTTGTACAGAGCGCCGAATCCTTCTTCACGAGCAATTGTTGCGACTGCAGGGAATGACCAGTTGTATCTGAAATTATGAAAAGGAATGAGATATTGGACGATGAAATTGACAGTCAGCGTACTTGTATGGTGCTGCGATTTGACCCTGCACTCGAGACTTGACAACATCGAAGGGCGTCTAAGGAAAACATGGAGCCAGAAGTTTAAAAAAAAAAGTGAAAGCATTCTCAAAAGCAGAGCCTCGCACATTCAGGATAGTTCCGACAGTTCCTCCGATAGAACCAGCGACAAAGTTGTTGAGCATTTTTCCTTCTTTCGTTTCAGCTTTGGGAAGGACGGAACGCACGTATCTGGTCAAAATGCGCATCAGTAACACGCTGATGTGACCGTGAAAACGGAGACTCACTGAATGCATCCAAAGTATCCAGCGTTCCAGAAAATGTGTCGGTAAGCGGTGGCCTCGACACCTTTCCAGAATCCAGCAAATCCCTCTTGCGCCCAGATCTTGGCGACACAGTCTGCGGTTCCAGAGTACATGCCAGCCTGCATCGATAGAAAGACGCGTGAGCTCAGCAACAGAAACGAGGGATTTAATGTCCCATAAAGAGGGAGGTGACTAAAGTTGGGAAGATTGATTCCAATGAGCGGGGGGCGTCTTACATTTCGCTTATCCTGCAACCGAATCTTGATCAAATCGGGACTGACGACCACAATACTCTCAGTGAATCCAGCGCTCATTCCCGTCAGAATACTCAGCACCTGAGCATCCTGAACATGCGGCTTAAAAAACCTCGTGTACTCCTCGTTCGCGGTAAACTTGATGGCTCTCTTGGGAGCCTCCACCATAATGGGCGGCACAATGCCCCTGTACAAAGCACCGACACCTTCCTGCTTGATAATCTTGCTGAAAGCGTCGCCGAGGTTTTTGTAGGCGTTCTCGGCGCCGCTGACTTGCAGTTGGAAGCGGGTTTTGATCACATCGAGCGGGTAACACACGAGGATTTCAGTTACACCGGCAATGGCTCCTGCGGCCACGTTCATGTAGAGGGGGAGAGGTTTTTCTGCTTTATTGGAATATAGGTATAAGCAGAATGTCAGTTGATTTCGATTAGTTGGCATGCATGGGATGAGAGTGAAGTCAGGAGTGGGGGGTTAAGAGTGGGAGTTGGATAGTGGGACAGAGGGTCGAGTTGCGCCAGAAGGGTTCTGTTCATGATTGGCATGTGCGCCAACGTGTCGCGCATTCGTTGGATGGGGATGGACGGGTGTCCGCTCTCTGCTCCTGCGCATAAAGGAGAAGGTGCTGCGCGGCAAGAGGGGGATGGGTCGACTGACCGGCCATGGCTGTGATTCAGTTTCGCGATAAACTTATTTTTTACAGTCGGAGCAGATAGGGACAAGGACAAAAAAGTTTGTCACATGCGCGAATTTCTTTAAAAAAACAACACCAAAAATACT
>QEAP01000425.1:0-22339 GCA_006535975.1 Chytriomyces confervae | reverse complement strand
TTTGGCGCTGGACGCACAATATATTTGAAATCTCTTTTAAATTCATTAATTCGGAATGGCTGGGAAACTCACCGTTCGCAAAGCAACAGTGGAAGACCTTCCCCAAGTTCTTCACCTAGTGGTTTGTATCGCTGCTATCCTTTCCTTCTACCGCTGCCGAGGCTAAGTACGCTGTTGGTCTACTCAGAATGCAGCCTACAGAGGGACTGGCGAAACTCCCGGCTGGACCTCAGAAATGCATCTGTTGTCAGGTCCCCGTATGGATGAAAAACGATACATTGCGCTGATGGCCGATGAAACTCGGTCGCTGCTTTTATTCATCAGCGACGATGACGGCACTCTATCTGCGTGCGTTTGTGTGGAGCACAAGGCATCCACAAACCAGGTCTACCTTGGCATGCTCTCAGTATCACCAAAGCAGCAGGGAACTGGCATTGGTCGGTTTGTTTTGCAGACAGCCGAGGAGCAAGCTGTTGCCCTGTGGGGGGTGAAGTCGGCCATCATGAACGTCATCAACAAAAGGGACGAGCTTATTGCGTACTATGAAAGGCGTGGGTATGTCAAGAGCGGCGACACGGAGCCGTTTCCGTACGAGCAGTTGAGAGGAATTGAAGATGCGCTGTGTGAGGACATGTTCTTTGTGCGGCTGGTAAAGCCGCTAAAGTGACGGCGACTCAAACAAAAAAATCGGGGTTGAACAACTTGAACGTTAAATACAGTTTATTCTCACTGGCCAGCGTCCTGCGTCACATTCTCCATCTTTGAAAAGTACTCGTTGTACAGCAGAACCAGCTCGCCAATCTTGCCCTTCAGCTTGCCCCCAAACTGTAAGCTCTGCTGTTTCCAATCCCGCGGCAAGTCATCATCATCCCCAGACAGTTCTAAAAACATTTCTGTCACTGAATCCTCGGATTCTAGATTTCGAAGGAACCTGATAATCATCTTTCTGTATTCTTTGTGATCCTGCACGCTGCTGATGGACGCATGAGACACATTCAGTGCAAGCGGAGGGTCTCCCACTACGCTCTGATGGTAGCTGTCCCCAAGGCCAATATCGACGTAGCTGACATGGCATTCCCCGTGCGGAACAACGAATCTTTGCAGACGAGATGGAGACGCAGAATTCGCAGATGATTGCATTGCAATTGGAATCTGGATGCACTTTTCATGGGCTTCATTCGACGCGTCAGCTGTCTTTTTTACAACTTTCTTTTTGAGTTTCCTTCGAGCAGCAGTTGGAGGAGTTGGAGTCTGATTTGGCAAAACATTTGGTTTCGGAGTTTTGGACTTGTTGCGTTTCAGCATGAGCGCTTCATCAGCCAGGGACAATGAAAAGAGCTGGGCTTCGAGTTGTTTCTGGCGCCGAGCCAGATTCTGGACAGCAACTGCCGCCTTGCGTTCCACCTCTCGAAGGTCACGTCTCTCTTTGGCAAAGCGCCGTTCCTGATCAGTTGTTGCCTTTGCTGCTGTGCGTTCAATCGAAGATGAGAGCATTTTTCCGCAAAGAGTTTTGTTTGTTTTGATTTGGTAAAAAAATATAGCCAATATTTACGAGGTGATTATTGATGAACGCGTGATTCTGGCCGGGAATCAACAAATAGTCACAGCTACGAGCATGATTCACAACGTGCCCATTTTCCGCCTCGGTAGGATAAATACCCGATGGCGACGCACAATTGCAACTGCTTCACAACTCTGCTGGCAGTTCCTTCGAACTTTTGTGAAAAAGTAAATCATTCCACAGCATTAGCATCCTCAATTGTATCAATTGTAGGGGTATCCATTTGCGACACAGATATAGTATGCACGTTTAGTTTAAAATATCAACATCTTCATCCTCATCTGTGGCTTCTACAAAAGTGGGTGGGGGTAAAACTGGGGGTGGTGCCAGTCGTCCCGTGGTTTTTGGAGGTGGTGCCTTCTTGGGAGGAATAATATTTACATTCGGTTTTTTGGTGGATCCTGACGGTGTGTTTTGAGTGCGTTTGGTTTGTTTCGGTATCACGGGTGATGAAGCTTTTCTTTTTGGAGTTGGTGCCGATCGTTTTGTGGGTAGTGGAAGTGGTAGTGCTGGAGGAAGTAGTCGCCCTTTCCCGCCAAGGCCGCTCGTGTGGGCAGCAGGAGCTTCCGGCTTATGAAAGATGCCCTCATCTTCGTCATCGCTGCTGCTATTGCTACTTGATGAGCTGGCCAAACCGGCCGACATGCGCAATCGTTCGCGCTCGAGCATCTCTTTGAACATGAGTGAGGCTTTACCGCCTAGTTTGCCCTTTCCACCAGACTGTGGTTGAGGTACGTTTGCACGACTAGTTTCAGCTTGATTGGAATCAATGGTGGGCCATGTAGCGGTGGCGTATGGGTCACTTTTTCGACCACTTGCTGCAGAATTTAAAGAATCCGTGCTTGAATCGAACAAGGCTTCCAATTCTTCATCAAACTCGTCATCTTCAGCTCCAACATGTGGGTCAGCTCCTGGTCGCCGCTTTCCTCCACCATGCAATTTTTGGTCAGGTAAGCATGTGTCCTTCAACATAGGTCCCTCCGGATTTGGCAGATTTTTGCCGCTTGTACTCTGACGAGGTCGCATGACTCCCGCTTCTCCGTCATAATTGGACCATGTATCAAATTCGTCGTCAGATTTATCCAAATTTGATGGAATTTCTAAGCTCGCTTCCTCCTTCATGGGCACGTCTTGCGTGGCAGCTTCGGGTTCCTGTGAAGCATTTTCCAAACCAATCACAAGAGCTTCATTGTCATCTTTAAGCTGTGATTCCGTTGAACTGCCTTCAGCCGCACCCGCCTGATTCAAATTCTGCGCAGTTTTCCTTGCTGAGGATTCGATTGACGCACCCAGCTGGGCCAGGAGATCCATCGCTTGGCCATCACCACTTTTCCCGCTGTTCATTAAAGCGGATAAACTGACGGCCGGAAACATGGCCTCAAGTCCTTGAGAAGCACCATTGGAATTATCCATTTTTTTAACACTTGCGGCAAATGTGGTGAGAAGTTCGGCTGAGGTTGGAACAACTGTAAGAGTGCCCTTCCGCAGTGCATCATTGATTTTTTTGAGACCGGTTGCGAAGGCGGCTAAAGTTGCGGCGATGATTGGTGGGCTCAGTTGTCGATTCGTGCGTGTGGTTTGAGCGAGGGAATTGGCGAGAGCGGCAATCGCAGACCGTGTTGATGCTTCGGATTTGGATAGAATTTCTGTCGACGACCTATTCACCAAAACATAATGAGAAAGATGTTTATAGCCAAGATGATATGGAATTACTTGGAGTCGGAACGTTCTGAGGCCGAAATAGCTGGATCGGGCTGGATAGGCTCAACCGATCCAAAAATGCTCCGCCCCCCTGCAGGACTATCGACGAACGCAACATCAGCCGGAGCTACTGCAGGAGATCCATCGCTAAGAGCTTTCAAAGCCCGTTGGTGTTCAAGCTCTGCCAGTGATCCAGGCGGATACATTGGTCTTCGCGGCAGCAGAGACCCAGCACCATCAAATGAGGACACTGCCGTTGATGAGGAAAACAAAGGGCTGCCTCTAGCTCGTGACCCCAGAGCACCAGCTAAAAGACCGCTCAACTTTCGACTGACAGTTTCTCCATTTAACCCCTTGACCTTTGCCACTCGCATAATTCCATCAGGTCCAATTGACAGACTCGCAGCAGCAACTTTTTTTCTGCGCATTGGGCTGCTTGTCCCAAAGCGGCCACTGTCACTCACATTTGCAGACACACTCCTTGATGGAGCAACAACCCCAAAGTAAGTGCTCCCTGCTTCGTCTGACAGGAAGACATTGAGCCGCTGTTCAAGACCGACAGTTCTGGCCAGTTCTCGAGCGCGGTTCAGGGGAATCCACGTCCCGCGAAGACTGCTTTCAGCTCTTCGGAAACGTTTTTTGACGCGTTCCAACGAAAGAACAACGCTCTTCTCTTGGTTGGAATGCATTCCACCCGCATGCAGAAGTTGGCTGGCGTTCACCATTCCTGAAACAAGATTTGTAAATGCATCTTCCTTTTTCATCAAATGGCTGCGTTACCATTGTCAACTCGTCTTAAAATCGGTGTCCCGACAGTGGACGATGAAGCCCCTTGGACGGCAATCCATGTGATGTAAACAAACACACCATCAATCGTTGTCATCCACATCAACGCTTCGGATATATTTGAAGCGGGAATGAGGGTTAGCCCTGAGGGATCAATCGCAACTGCTGGGCCATGCGCTGCGTCCAACAATTCATCGCCTTTTGGCATCCGACTACCATCTTCGATACTATCGCCCAGAGCGTCTTCTTCCAGTGGTAAAGCAGCAGGTTCGAGGAGCTCTGAACCAATATCGTGACTGCTGTTATTGTCACTGTCGAACTGAAGAAACATCGCCCCGTTTTCCTCCATTCCCAGAGTGGAACGAGCAGGTTTTCTGATGGACGAACTTGCTGAGGAATACGATGAGGTACTATATGAGCGCACTCTGACTCCTTGCAAATTAGAGAATGTGCTGAGAAGAATTGGACTTTGCTCCGGAGCAGGTTGATAAAGATCATTGATGCGCGCCGGCACGTTCAAGATATCGGTGAAATATTTGCAGATTTCCATCGGGATCCTAACAGGAGCGCGAATGCACGTAAGTGTCATTGTGATTGCGAAATCTGTTTCAAGTCTCACCATATGCCATTGCATTCATGCGAAATGCCCGAACTCCCGCTGCCAGCTCTCATTACCACGACGATAAGTTCACTTGTGAAAATGGACTCTGGAAGTGCCCCTCCGGCAGTAGCAGTGCATACCTTGACAGCAAAACTTTCCCCACCGTGCACCACATCCCCAGAATCAGCAACTTCCGCCTCTAAAACAGGACTTGCAAGTCCAATCAAACTCATAGCAGCCGCTGCTTCCATTTCTTCGTCCTCAACGTGTTCCACACCTTCCTCCTTATGACCATTTCTTTTCCCATCCGCGGTGTTGGTATTTGCTGAACGCACTCCACGACTCAAGCTTAATTCTAAAAGCTCCTTCAAAAACTGTGCCCACAACGCAACAAAACGCGTATCCATGCCAACAACGCTTCGCTCGTACAACCGGGGATCTCGGTAATGCCGCATAAGATCACCCACTCGGATAAAGTCTGTGAGTGGCTGGTTCACGCGGGTAGGCGGTGGATAAGATGCGGTTTCTCCACGAACCAATATAGTATGTAGGGCCATGTGGATGCTAGGCCCTGATTTGAATCGGCTAATCGTTATGATTTGACCACTGATATTCGAATTACTGCCGCTGCTTTGATGGTAATATGCATCATGAGGTTGATTAGGGAGGTTGATATGAACGTCAGAGAGCTCACACGGGATTTTTGCGTTGAAGATTGGAATGGGAGAAGATTTGTTCGTGCGGCGAACGATGGGTTGTTTGGAATGCATTATTGATGTTTCTGCTGATTTCGACTGTAGGTTTACATCTCTCTGCACTGATTTTGTCGACACCGAAGTGCCTTTTAAAATCGAGCGATTTGACGCGGTTTCCTCTTTCGAAGTTGAAGGTTGTTGGAGACGCTGAGATCCACCAGTCTTTAAAATACTGGTTCTCCTTCGTCTCGAATCTGGTTTTCGTGCAAATGTGGCAGGGAGTGGCCCTGAATTTTTCTCCAAGCCAGCGTCGTAGTCTGAAAATAGTTGATCGAGTTCCTGCACACTGACGCTTTCTGGGTGTTGAATTGGGTGCGCACTTGTCAATTCATTTTGTGACCGGTATAATCCGTAAGAGCTGTGCTGCTGCTGCGGTTGATGTTGATGTTGATGTTGTTGTTGATGTGTTGGGTATAGACCAGGACCCAAGTCAAGTGGATGTAAGTTCGACAGCATCCCACCTGAATTCAGGTGCGGAGAAAATATTGAAGGGCCTCGCGGACTTGGAAGTAAGATTGGCGATGGAATAGATAGGCGTGACGGAAATGTCAAGGATGAATGCTGGGAGTTCTGATATGGATTCACGGCTGGGCTTGCAGAAATTAAAGGTGGGGATGAATGCGAAATGGCGCTCTGATTTTGTAGTGTGGAAAGTGGGGGCAAGGAGGTGGTGTTTGGCCTGATAAATATACGTGGTTGAAAAACGGGAGAAAACGCATATGTTTGCTCTGGATTTTGGGGGGGCAGAGTAGGATCATGGTGATAGCTTGAAAATGAAGGCACATATGTTTCCCCTGCTGATTCAGAGCCATTTTCGGAACTTGTTTCGTAGTCAGATGATTCGTTCTCATCGTAATCGTTCTCCTCGCGATCGTGGGTTTTCCGATTGTTTCGAGCATTGGATAAAGATTCAGCCCCACTCTCAGACGAGCCATCAATATCGATAGGTGGAGAATTCGAAATACGGCTGATGGAACTTAAACTGCTCAAACTGCTATCACTCAAAGAAGCGTTTTGTTGCAGTTCTCTTTTCAATTTTACGCGCTCAGTGAAAGAAACCGATGAAAGCGCAGATTGATCGGATTGTCTCGTCCAATGGTCCCTCGGTTGGCTCGGCTTCGCATCCATGTCACTCAAACCCCCTTCCAGATCAATCTCCAAATCGGAATCCTGAGAAATATTCTGCGGTGATTTGGCAATTTCATTGGACTTCGAAACGCCAGCGATCGACTGGAACGACTCCGGAGGCTGCTGAGACGAGCCCTTTATCCGACTTCGCGGACGAGGTTTTTTCGAAGAGGGCGCTTTTGAAGTGTCCATTGCAGAAGCCGACAATTTCCTTTTTTTCTTTGCGATGGGTGTGTTCGAGATCAATCTCTTCGCTGTATTGATGGCGGCAGCTGAAGCGGATGTCGTGACAGTTGGATGCGGCTTTACTGGATGATCGGCAGTAATGACGACGGTATATTCGCTGTCGGTTTGAATATAAGGAAATTGATGTACATAGTACTTGATTCGCCTGTTGTTCGACTGTGACAGCAACCTGATTTAAAAGCGCCGACTGTTGATCAGAGAAATCCCTCGCGAAACAAGTTGAAGGCAGAATACCTTCCCAAAATCGGAACACGAGCACCATTACTCTCGTTGCACTTCTTGAAGTAAGTGGAAATGCGGGAAGAAACCGTCGCTTGGGGGGTATTCCCGCCCAAATGCGCATAGTTGTTCACCATGATTGAATCAGTGATTTCCTTTGGGGTGAGTGGCGTATTGAAACCGGAGTGAAGAATTGCTTTCACGACTGCGGTGGGGTTAAGGGTGAGCACAAGAGCATGAGATGTGCTGAGAGTATTAGGACGACTCACTCCCCATCAGGACTTTATCGCGCAGCTCTTCTGAGAGCAGCTGCAGTTCGAACCCGTTGAAGTGCAGTTGCGTGTCCATGAAGGAGGATGCGAGTGCTGTGAGTGTGAGCTGAACAAAGCCGTTGGATCCGTGTAAAGTAAATAACTTATTTTAAATATTTACGTTCAACAAACAACAACGTAAAATGCGCGACAAACACGAGCACAAACTGCGTGCGCTTGTTGATGACCTGCGCCAAGCAACCCGGAACGAAGCTGATGCTGCGGTCGTCGATGCCTTGCGGGCACTCCGAAACAGCGCCATCGGCGGGACTGACAGGAAGTGCTTCTTTCTTGCGACCGTGGACCTGGCGGAAATGTTCGTTTGACACTCCCTACTTACTGATAGCGTTCCTATAATTATCTGTATTTTTATTTCGATTATTACGAGTCCTGATATCGTATCTCTCGATTTGCTCACTCACGCATGTTCCGTTGTTGCTCAGTCTCCTTTCTTGTCTGAAGGCCGGCTCAAGCCACGTGCGCATATTGTCTGCCGTTGTTCTCGCCAGCCTCTTCAAGGGTGTCTCAAACAACTTTGCAGCTGTTGGCGGTTTGTTCAAACAAAACTGTCGCCAATCGTGAAACTCATCCGAATTCCTTCAAGCCGCTCCCCTTTTCACATCGCCTCAAATGCTCGCCTCAATAATTGAAAATGCAAGCGTTTTAACGGATTTGCAGCTTGTTGAATCTTCTCTTCGCGCTCTGAAAGCCATCCTGACTGTCAATATTCGCATACCGGGAGACCAGGTAAATGATCGTTCTAGGTTCGAGTTTATTATCTACTTAGGCGTTCGCACGTATCAGACAATGTTTATCAGCAACTTAATTTCTCTGCTCTCGCCACCCATCATGTCTTGTCCTGAAGCTGCGTCTTCATCGTCTGTCCAAGTCAACGTTCGAATCAATGAGCTCAGCGCTGCTATACTAGCCCATATTGCATCCAGCGCTATCCCACCAACTCCTTCCCCCACCACCGCCTATTCTCAGACTTCGAAAGAGTCCCAAGGGATTCAATCTCAAATAGTGTCACTTGGTGCTCTGCAAAAATTGCTGAATCTTCTGTCCAAAACTCATTGGGTTCGATTTCACACGATGCAAGAGCATGCCTTGGATGCCCTTTCGTGTCTTGTGAAGGGAAATGCTGAAGCTGGCAAAAAACTTGTTGCCCTGTTTGTTGAAGGGGAGGCTGGTGTGAAAGAGGAACGTAGTGTTCTGATGCTGTTAAGGCTGTTAAAGGAAGGTCGATTTGCTATGACACGACTGCTTGCGGCTTCTTGGTAAAAGAACCATATACTTGGTACTTTGTCTTTGTATTGAAAATCTTCACCGCAGTCTCTCCAATTTGTACCGCATCGTTAACTTGGAGAATCAACGAATTCCGTCACAGCTGCTACTTCCCACGCTTATCAAACTCTTTTCGGATGTATCGTTATTGACAACCGATCTGCCGCTGCTTGAACGCGCCCCTTTAGTGTTTGCAGAGCTTGTAGCTGACTCCGAAATGCTACAAAAGCTTGCCATGGAGGGTGACGCTATCACAAAACTCTCAGATTTACTACAATGTCACGAGATGCGCGGATTAATAGGTGGCTCTACTAATGGGTTAGCTGCGGAAGGCGTGAGTGAAGCTTCTAAGGGAATGGGGAAACCCAAATCAGATTCCCTTGTTGCCAGTGTAATTCCGGTTGACTCGGTTCCAAGCTTGAAAACTTATGAGCATGTCGTCGAGGTGAGAAAATCGGGGCATTGCCAGAAATCCAAAATGTATTGACCCGCATTGCAGAGCTGTCTCCTTGCAATTGCATCAGTCTCTTCTCTTCGTGAGGACTGTCGTAAACAAGTTATCGACGCAAAACTTCTCCCTTTGATTGTTTCAGCCCTGTCTAGCCCTTCCACACGGTTACGAAGCGCGGCATGCAAATGTACCCGCAGTCTCAGCCGCAGTGTCAAAAACCTGCGAACCTCCCTTGTCGATGCGGGGGTTGCATATCCGCTCTTTAACCTTCTGAACGACAAGGATGTGGAGGTTCAAACAAGCGCAAGCGCCACACTTTGCAACATAGTATTGGACTTCAGCCCTATGAAAAAAACGGTGATTGAACATGGGGGCGTTGAACGAATCGTGGCCCTTGTGTCCGCATCAGATTACCATCTGAAGTTAAACAGCGTGTGGGCACTCAAAAATTTACTGTATCAGGCTGGGTCCACAATTAAAGCGAAAGTAATGGCCGAGCTTGGATGGGAAGGACTGAAACGGTTTGTGAACATCGTAATGATTTTGCTTGTGGCAAGTCTCTTTTAATTTGAATCATATGAACAGACTCCTGTTTGACACCCAAATCGGCATCCAAGAACAGTCTCTGAATCTCCTCAGAAATCTTGTTTGTGGAAAAGAAGAGGACATTGACGCTGTATTTGACGGATTGGGAGAGGCATCTCTTGCGATTCTCTTTGATAAGAAGCTGAGCGGCAGCACCGTAAACTCCAGCGAGTTTGATGCCGTCATCCTGCAGACTTTGTACGTGATTGTTAATATTGCAACAGGTGGTGAGAGACACAAAGGGTTGATTGCTGGAAGTGATTCAGTATTGTCAAATATTTTTAAGTTTATGGTGAGTAATGCTTTTCAGATGGTCAGTCACTTGTCTTATTTTGGCGACTTTTCTGAATATCCCAGTCACATGACAAGTCGCTTATTCGATTGGCAACAGTATGGTGTGTTATCAACCTTACAGATCCTGACGAAGCTGGTAAAGCCTCTTCATTTTGTGTGCACCGAATGCGAGCTGAACTCATATACAACCTGTGTTACCAGCCGTCAAGGGAACCCATGAACGCTGTGAAAAGCTGCTTGCATTCGGGTTCCATGAGCAGCTGAAACAAATGCTGCTGGACAGTGACCCTGACGTGCGAGAGCGGGTTAAGACTGCTATCAAAAACCTTGTTACTGGCGTAAATTCAAGTGATTTAGGCGCAAGTGTTAACATTGGTGGTCTGGATTATCATGGAGATGATGATATGGATCATGACGGAAGGGCTGATGGTGGTGATGATGTGATGGAATTGGAAGGCATGCAGGATTTGAGTTCCTACTTATCTAGTGGTAGAGGCTAAATACGAATGCAAAATAAAGCTTTTGGACATCATGTAGCTCACACGAAAAGGAAAGATTGGTTCTGGATGCAGATTTTTGTGCCAAGCGAGATGACGACTAAAATCGCGTGTGAATCAATACCAACGCAACTTCTTAAAGTTTTTAGCCACATACTATCAGTTTTTTGACTCACCAGGTCACAGTCCAAGGTTCTCAAACCCGTCATTATGTCTGGGAGTCACGTTGCTTAAGTTCAGCGGGTTTTCTTGCTTGATTTGAGACCAAATGTTCAGGTAATCGACCGCGACAAGTCGCAGCCGCCTGGCATAGGTGAGTCGTATACACTGCGCCTGTCTCGAAGGACAATAGCAATGCATGCATCAAACATGTCTGAAATATATGGTTCAAGGTTTTTGTTTTTCATGTTATGGGTGCTGCTGTTTGATATATAAATATGCACTTCTATGACAACCGCACTTCAACTTCAACCAGTAATATTGCAAAAGAAATCACTAAAAAGATCAGCAGCACGTCTTTCTGATTATAAACCAAGTTTCTGTTGAAGCAGATGGTGCCTCTCCACAGCCACATCTGCTGCGGGATTCACGTTTGGCGCAGCCCGGATAATTGCTTGCAAAGCCTGCACCAGTTTTGCCTCTAAGTCAGGCTTGAATTCAATGTCAGATACAAGCGCCCGTGCCATAATCGAGACGACTTTGGCAACGTTTGAGTTGTCAGGGCCAAGGATAGCCGGATGACTTGATTCAATCAGGCTCAAGAGATATGCATAAGAAATTTCGGCCTCCGCTTCATCGTGCAGGATTGGCATGGAGTTGAGCCAGTAGCTTAAGGTTTGATTTGCATCGAAGCCGGCAACAGAGGGGTAAGCCGCGCAAATTTTTCCAACTGCACTGATAGCATTTTCTGTCGCCATGATGTTGTCCATGCTCCTTGATTTTGGCGCAAGAATCATTGCTCCCAGAGGTTGCAGCGCTGCAATGCAACCGTGGGCAAAATCAATGCCACCCTTCGCTGCGCAAATACCAACGCTATATGCGGCAGCTTGACGGACATCGGCATCTTTGCTACCAACTGCCTTGACAAACTCTTCGAAGAACATTGCGCTGTACTGAAATGAGGCTGGGCCACAGTATTCGACAATGTCAGCAAATACGCAGAGACCAAAGTGCTTGACATCATCTTTTTGCTGAGTGAGGAACATTTTGAATTTGGGCAGCAGTGGCTGGATATGTTGCAGAAAGGCAACCCCGGCAATCTTGAAAATTTCGTGGATTGCATTGGCCATCTAAACAAATTGATCCATCAGAAAACAGAAAGACAAGAAAACAGAGCAGTCCGCCTACCTCTGACAAAAGCTCATTGTCGCTTTCTTCGTCCATTCGCAAGGCTTCTTCTTCCTCTTCGTCGTAGTCAACATCCTTTCGAGACGCTGGGATTATTGAGTTCTGGATTAGCGAGATGGACGAACAGAAGAATCATAAGAGGGGAGGAAAAGAAGGAAGTGCTTCATTTCAAGTGTAGATTTGGTTATATCCGCAAGTCGATTCTTGTATCAATTAACGGCATCCGATGGTTGACACCGCAAATACCACAGTATACCCTAAGGTACCTGGATACTCGCATTCAACGCAGATGCCGTAGGTAGATCAAGAAACCGATCGGTATTGCAGTTTCATTGTTTTAATCACAAGCAGATAGGGTGAAGTGGATCGGAGATGATGTCAGGAGGCCACATACCATTTCTCTCCATTGACCGTTTGACGTATTCGTCCATTTGCTTCTCTGCAGCGGCCACGAAGTTCGTCATTTGCTCTTGGTTTAAAAACTCCGGCCCAAGGTATTGCAAACATTCCGAGTAAGTTGAGTAGATGTGAGAAGAATAGCCAGGGTCCATTTCCGTCATCATAAAGTCCATCAGTTTGGTGACCACGTCGTTCCAGAAAACGAAGATTTGTTCGTTTGCTACACAGGTGAAAGACTCATGTTAGAAGAGAGCGATGGAGAAAAGTGTGAGTACAGATTCTCACGAATGTTAGCTCGCTTCATGCAGTTAAACAAAAGCGGGATTGTTGATGCAGCAGCATGACGGACACCGTCATGGAATACAAAATTCAAAAGAGGAACAGTGGTCTCCATCACCACCTGCACGTATGGCACAAAGTGCTCTTCCAAGTCACGGGCGTAAGTGCAGATCATTTCAACCGCAGTGTGCTTGTCTTCCAACACATTTGTCTTGATTCCAAACTTTTGGTTTCCGAGAGAAATGAATTCCCAGCCTTCGTCTTCTGGGTACTTGTCCTCACTTTCATCCGCTAAAACAAAAAAGTGTCAGAAATCTAACCGGGAAACCATGCGATTATTCTTACAATCTAGAACAGCCATATCGGGTTTCACGGCAGCACTTTTGATCAGCGGAGGAATCACGACGCCCAGGTATGGCACAAAGTCAACTCCAATAACTTTGCAAACACGAGCCCAAGCAACCAGCAGGTAACTCGCGACTGGGTCATCGTCTTCTTTAGGTTCAAGTTGAATTCGTTGCAGGATTTCCAAAAATTGATGAACGTGTTGGGAAAAGACTTCCTTTTCGACAGCAAGACCGATCAAGGAAGCGCATTCAAGAGCCTTTCCTCTCAATAACCGGAAACGCTTGTCGGTGGCGTTTTGGAGGATATTGATCAGTACTGGCATGATAGCTGGGTAGTACTGTAAACAGAATGAGTTAAATCATATAAACCAGAAAAATTAGGGAATAGGTGCCTACATTGACGAAGTTCTTTCCGGCACAGTCAGCCACGGTGGCAATCGAAGTAATTGCCTGCTCCTGAACGTATGTTTTGGTAACGTTCAGAAGACCCACAAGCCGACGGACAATTTCGTCCAGAGCAGGTGTAACTTTGTGTTTGTCAGCATCTTCCATGAAGTTCACGAGAGCAGCGGCAGAGTGGGCCTGGACACGAGGGTTGGCAGCATCATCCATCAAAGGGACAAGGTTGGTAAGAATGACGTCATTGTACTCGGATTGGAATGTGGGGGCGAAGTCTGTGCACATTTGACCGACGCAGTTGCAAGCAGCGAAGCGGACACGCGGATGAGGGTCACGCAGGTATGGGATAACAAGCCTGGTTTTTTTGGTCAGTGACAACCCACAAAGCAAAGAGAACATACAACTTACTCCGTGATGTCTTTCAGTGAGTCAATCATGATATCCCGGCACCCTTCTCCCATCACAGAGATTGCAAGCAGGCCGGCATGTCGGCTTTGCCAGTCGGGGGATCCAAGAAGCTTTGGAATGAGAGTAAAAGCAATTGCCAGCATTGTCTTGCCTCCAAGCGCAATGCTCAGTCGGTCAATCGCTTGCTCGGCAAAGACATAATCCTCATCATTGTCATCGTCGTCTTGAGAAAGCTAATTGTTTGGGGGAAAAAAGATGTCAGAACATTTGGAAAGTTCAGTTGGAAGGAACAATGAGAAAAATTTGCTGGGTTCAGAGATTTGCGTTCTTCTCATAAAGATGTTTTCGAAGAGCTGGGTTAAATAGCAATATGCACATTTCATCATTTCGCAGGCATGCGGTGGCGCATTTCAGGTGGCGGGAGATTGGGGACAACGCTGTTGGGTCACTCACATCATCGGTAGTATGCCAGCTCTCGCTTTCTTCAATCTTGGCCATCCAGCTCAACAGAAGCGGCACAACAGTTGTCGCAAATTGAGGCACCTTCCTGACCATACCGGGTCTGGCTTCGGCAAGGGCCACCAATAGTTCAGCTGCGGTTTGTCGAGTCTGCGGGTCCAAATCGGCGTTCTGCATGACGTTGCTAACAAATTCAATGAGAGTCGGCAGATGCACGCGAAACAAGCGTGGGTCAGCTTCGGCAAGCTCGATGAGGAACGAAAAGCCTTCGACAATGTTCTTTTCGTCACTAAGGCTGGATAAAGTCTATTGTACAGTGCGCTTGTTAGGTAAATGCTATCGTCATTTTATACAAGAATCAAGTACCGTGAGAATAATCGGCATGAGCTGGGAGAAAGCGTTTCTGGTTGGGTTGGCAGCATTTGATTCATCAACACCCTCTGCTTGCATAACATCAATCATGTACATGACAGATGCATGAATTGCGGATACTTTTACTTCTTCACTTCCTTGACTTGACAGGCATTCGGCGAAAATTGGCGCAGCAGTTGCTGGGGTGGTCTTGTCTGAAATAAGCGATGGCACCACGGCAACAATGCGAAGACCACTTTCACGCAGTTGAGGGGTAGGGGATTTCAAACATTCGTTGATGGCATTGAGAAGTTCGGGCCATTCCACTAGAAAGCATCACAATAAATACAAGAAAGCGACACGAAATCAATAACCCTCACGTTGGCTGTTGATGTTTTCAATCATGAGTTCTGCGATGGAATCACAGATCTTGTGCCTGACATCGCTATTGGCTTCTTGGGAAAGTGCCTGCAGCATGTTATTCTGGGTGTATGCGCGAACCTCGGCAGGGGCAAGAGCCCACAAGGTCGGTGATTCCTCGTCGTCCTTTGCATTGGAAGGCAATTTGGCAGCGAAGCGGCGCAGAAGAATGGCAGCGAGGGACCGGATCTATTAAAGGAGTCGACAGAGAGAAGGCAGAAGGAAGATAGAAATTGAGAAAACGTGTCTCATGCATGAACGTATCAAAACGCTTGTGAATGCGTACCTGGGTCTCTGGGTGAGTGCAAGCAATGTTGGCCAGACCGGCTAGCAGAAGGTGTGGCCGGGCGTCTTTCCACTGCGTGCCGAGCAGCTCCTCGGCCGTCTGTCTCTCGGTGTTGTCCGGGCTCAGCAAATGCACGACAACATTCGCTAGATCGCCAACCACAGGACCCACGGCACTTTCTACACTCATTTTTCGTTCAAAGTGAAAAAAAAAAAGAAAGAAAGGGACGGCACAAATTTTATACTTTTCCAATACCACCACTTTTTGTTTTTTAACAACTGTCTCGGCACCTTCCCATTTATAAGAGGTGCATTCACGTACGCTATTTCTAGTTTGGCGCGGACTGTGGGTGTGTATGTATTTGAAAAGTCTTTGAAACATCTATTTTACACTTTTTTTTCGCATGGACTTGAACACAGTCCCAACACTTTCGCGGGAGATCCAAACGCTTGATTTTCGTTTCTTGATGCCATCATCAATCATATCTCGCGCTTCTATGCCAACGCTGTCGCCATACACTCCTTTGGCCCTCCCCACAAATGCACCACTGCCGCTGCCACCTCCACCACCACTATGGGCATGCATTGGCAGGTTCGTGAATCCATTCATAAAACTTATTTTCCGCAATGCATCCATGTACCGCTTCTGTGCAGGTGGTATTGAAATCTCACGCATAGCGCGAATCCAACGGCGCCTCCGCGTCAAGGAAGTAATAGCGGCTGAGCTCGAAGCATGCATCCAGTTGTGGTCGCTGCGAGTTGGGTTGTGCAGACATTTTTTTAGAATAGAAAGTCGCCTTATTTCACAACCCACGTGTAAATCCAGCCATCTGAATCCGTGGCACTCCATTCCATGTCCAGAGTCCAGTCTTCATCCAGCCATACATGGTTTTCCAATGGTGGCGCATTTCCTGCAGACTTTTCAGCCAACTTTAGCGTTCCTGCTTCGTTGCTCCACGCAGCGCGTTCCTCAACCAACATCGTCGAAGACCATCCTGGGCCTGCAAAGTCAGAAAAAACGCAAAACAAAATGGCAAGAACATTTCGAGAATAAAGTGTTAGTTGCTGAAGGAAAAAACATATGATGTCATATTACAATTTGAATAACAACAGCCCCAATCAGAAAAATTAGAAAGGTGCAAAACCCACCAGCCCACCAACGTTGATTTTCATACACTTCTACGAGAATACGGCCATTTGGTGTGGTCATGGATGAATCGTCGGTTTGATCCTCAGCTAAACTGTCCTCGCCAGTTGAATCGGCTGAAACATTCGGCCCACTTTTCCCCAGCAAATACCCAAATCCAGCACCAGCCACAGAATCGGCGACAGAATCGGGTAGAGGCAAGCTGGTAACAAACTTTTCCAGCATCGCGACCCCTCGCTGATAAAACACTTTTGGTGCCACGTGCACAACAAAGACAAAGATCCACGTCCTTTCGAGCAGCATGCAACTTCCACCCAAAGCGATGCCAGCACGGATGCACCACCCCGGAAGAAAGAACCATGTGGCAATACAGAATGGGATACTGGCGATCAGCGTCTTCAAGACAAACAGTGTTTTCTCCGGTTTTCGCCAGGACAGGTGCTCCTCATGAAGGGAAGCTAACGAATCGTAGGTTGCACAGAAAAGCCCGTTTGAGTTTTGCAGGAAGGTGAAGTTCCGAATGTATCGTTCAGATCCTAAATGTTGGATCACCGATTGAAGGTCAGAGACAGGTGGTGGTACGGGAGGAGGTGGTGGAGGTGGATTTGCTGAGCGCGATATGTATTTGAAGAGGAGAGCAAGAGCAAGAATGGCTTGAGGCAGGACGAAAATCAGAATTGGGTAAGCGCCTGCCCAAGGAAGGAAGTGTCAATAACGTGGTGGCCGGTACAAAAACTGAAGAAGAAAAGCGTTACAAGCTGCAAGAAATCCCGTCAGAAGTAGAGTTGACAGAGTCGGATCTTTCCAGTCCAGCACTGCCTCCACAAAGTCTTTCGCGTCGACAATAAAACCCAGCCGAACTAATGCGGCGGCGGAGCCAGAAATCACGCCCAGCTCATCGTTGCTGTGCTTTGAATTCGAACGTGCGTTGAATTCGTCGGTCAAAGACAGGCGAGAAGCCGCAGGCAGCCCGCTCAGACCGTTCAGTGCAACTGGGAAGTGGGACATGGGCAGTGTCTAATGCAGATTGCGCATAGAATTCCGTGAGATGACTCTTTAACCAGTAAAGGAAACAGTGTTGGCTGGACTCCCACCTTGACGGTTGCCGTTGACATGCGCAGAGGCGGAATGGGAAGGTCCATCGACTCTTCCTTGCCAGTCCCAGCACTGCTTATCGACAGCGATGATAGAGCAAACGACGACACGGGAGATGCCATCTTTCACTTGTCGATTTCAGCAAGTTGTGTTCGCGTCGTTATTTTTCAAACAGCAGCCGAAAAAATCGATTATTGATGCTCCAACCGCCCAAACAATCGAACAACACGCAGCCATCACAAGCAAGAAGACGGATGTTTCCGTGAATGGAAGATATCAACATCTCCCTCCCTCCCTCTCTATGTTCAGTTTTCCCGCACTGCATTCATTCTCTCTCTCTGTGGGTGGGATGAGTGCGGAATGCCCATTTTGAACAGAGTGCGTCCATCTTCATTCCCATTTCACGACGCAGCATTTCTCTTTTGGAATTAGACACCACGTCGTCACAGCGTGCAGTTTGAACATAATTTGTCATGTTTGATTCGAAATCGTGCTTCTGGAAGAAAGCCATAAATTCGAACACATTCTAACCCCAAAAGAATCATCTCTTACCTTTCACCCCTCTTCAAAAATGACCATCTCCGTCTCCTCAGACTACGGCTACGTGATTCTCGTCGGCGCCAGCGCAGCCCTCTACCAGTTCGTTCTTGGTGGCCAAGTCAGTTCCCAGCGCAAGCCATCCGGCGTTCTTTACCCACACATGTACGCGACCAAAGCTGAATGCGAGCAAGACAAGAAGAAACTCATCTTCAACTGGTGAATATATATGCATCCTTCGATTTTGCAAACATCATCACTTTCATCCCGTATTTGGGTTTAACAGCGACCAATCACAGCTACCAGCGCGCTCACCAGAACTACCTTGAAAACCTCCCTTCTTTCCTCTTCTTCCTGTCCGCAGGAGGATTGGAGTATCCCAAGGTAGCTGCTGCCGCGGGAACCCTTTGGCTCCTCGGGCGCATCAAGTACTCGTCCAACTATCAGAAGGGAGATGCGAGCAAGAGAAACTCGAGCGGCGCTGCTGTTCATTACCTGGGTCTCCTTTCTTTGCTGGGATTGAGCGCATACACTGGCGTTAAGCAGGTTGCCAACTTGTGAAAACACAATAATAAAAAACAAGTCCACCAATTCGAACAAAAACCAAACATGGCAACGATCACTCTTACCTGGGACCACGGATACGTACTTGGTGTTGGTGCCCTGTCGACGCTGTATCCGTTTGTGCTTGGCGCTCAGGTTCGAGATGCAGCTCAATTGTCTCAGCTCGACTGACTCGAACGCAGATTGGCAAAGCGCGCAAACGGGCCCAAGTTCCGTATCCCTTCATGTACGCCACTCAGGCAGAATGCGCAGCCGATAAAAGCAAGCTCATCTTCAACTGGTGACAGCCTCGTCTTTTTTCAAAGTGCCACTTGTTTGAATATGGATAGTGACTCTTACTCTGTATCTCGCTCTCCTGCAGCTACCAGAGAGCGCATCAGAACTTTCTGGAAAACTACCCGGCGTTTCTCTTTCTGCTTGTTGCCGGCGGAATCGAACACCCCCGCTCGGCTGCCGTTGCGGGAGTTGTTTGGTTGTACGGCCGATCCAAGTACTCAAAGAACTATCAGTCTGGGGATCCAAGCAAGAGAAACAGTAAAGGGGCGGGCGTTCACTATCTTGCACTGATCGGACTGTTTTCTCTCACTGCAAAGACTGCGGTCACGTTCATGTTGAAAGCTCATGGGGTCATCTAGCGGTGGGCAACTTGTTCAATGCAACAATAAAAGCCGAGTTTGGAAGAGAATCGGTGGATATTTCTCATTTCTTGTCTGTATTAGACTGAACCAAGCCGAGAATGACATGTGTTGGAGCGCAGCTATCGGTCGGTCTCTCATTCAGTTCTTGAACGGCAAGACGCGTTTTTTTCTTTGGTTTGATACGTGTCTTGTTCAAGGTCCCTGATGCTTCTATCTCCGCATGACAAGAAATTCAAACGGAGCAGAGGCGAAGCAGACGCGTCTAATGTCGACTCGAAAGCAGGGTCTGTCGAAACGGGGGCCTCTTTTGTGACACATGAAGTCGTGCAATCCACAACTTGGTTCAATTGAATTCATTTATGTATTTTCTGTTCTTCACCTTTCAAACTGAATGCCGTTCTTTGGGGCTAATATACAGTCCATCCGTTGCAGGTAAACGACTGTGCAGGAAATCCAGGTATTGTTGTTGAATAAAAAGACTTTGTCTTCAAGGGGCAGATCATGCACCGGCCGCTGCTTCTGAAAGTTTTTGTTGATTTACAAACATTTAATTTCTGATCACTTATGCCGTAATATGCACACTATTAAAACTCAAACAATAGCAAGAAAGGTTACGATGGCAAATGAAAAAACTCGCTACGCTGTCTTTTTAGAGGATCCAGAGCCGCTATTCTTCAATTCCGCAAACAAGGTGTCGATATCATTCTTGGTAACAACACGCCCTTCCTCAGCAAACTTGCGAAAGAACTGCTTCGAGAATTCAGCAAGCCGTTCATACGCCATAACTCCCTCGATCGCTTTTGCGCGGGGAACTCTGTTGAGCGCCTCCATTCCAATTTCGTGCAACGATTTGGATGCGTCCACGTCAGGGCGCAGCAAATTAAGCACCGCTGTGCCTCCAGGAGTGCTTGGAGTTCCAGAGGGGGCTTTTCGCTCTTGAAGTAGGTGATCGATTTTGACGGTTTTGTAATGGGCCATGCAATCTGAGCAGCGGCACAAGTCATCGCGCCAGCCATCTCCGCAGAAAAGATGGGTCACTGGCGGATCGCTTGGCTTTGGAATGGATGATATTAGAGTGGCTGAAAGTCAGAAGAAAGTGGGTCAGATCAACGAAATCGGGGAATAATAAAATTGGATGAGACGCACACAACTTGCACGGTAGAGCTTCACAATCATGAGGAGAAGGTATTATGGATGCTAATGGCGAGGAAGGTTGATGGTCGGCTTGAGAGGACAAAACGCGGCGCTTGAGTGCAGAGCCTGATTGAGAATTTTCTGAGTCTTGCGATTTCCTTTTCAGTTTAACTGGAGTGGAAACACATGCATCAGATGCCTGAGCATTGCTATCACTGTTATCCCTCTCGGTTGCATTTTCATCCTCCCGAACAAAGAAAAACGCGTTCGATGGAGGGTTAAGACCACTTTCACTGATAACTGAATCGTAATATTTGAGGAACGGATGCGTGCCGACACAGTTCTTGCACATGAATTCGTCAAACTCTCCTTCGGGAAGACAGTTCTTGATGCACCGATCATGAAACCAGTCCTCACATAAGCAGCACTGCAGCATCACCGAATTTGCTACAGCTTCCTTTTCGTAGTCGTACAGTTCTTTGCAATAGCAGAAGATGCCTTTGAATGTGTCATCGTACGTGTTCAATTCGTTCACTTCACCGATACTTGACTTTTGCAGACAGCATTTGACGATGGCTTTTCGGGTGCCACAGTCGCAAGTGAAGTTTCGGCGTTCAAACAGTTCTGGAAAACAGATGAATTCAGACGTGGGGGCAGTCTGTACAGAAACAAGTGACCAACCAACAACATCATGAGTAGTGTGGCACTGCACGAAACATGCGTAGCACACACCAATGGCCGCTGATTCCGCATCGTTCTTCCCTTCGGTGCCAGTACGATTGACTGTGCTTGAGTCCTTTGTGCAAGTTCTACATGAGTACACGCTCTGTGTGAGGGGTCCCCTTGCAAACGAACACGTATCAATTGCGTGGGGAAGCGCTTCGGCAGCCTCAGCTACAAGTCGCTGCTGTTCTTCGAGAAACGCGACGGCTGTGACGGTCGATTCTGGATGCATTTACTTCTTGCAGCCAGGTTATATATTTAATTTGTTGTCCGGTTTCAAGGACGTCCCACGCGGGTGGAATGTTTCTCCAACTCACTCTGGAGAGACATACACTGACAAGATTTCGTCTTCCCACATTGCTCACGCTGTGCGCGCGCATTTCGCCAAATCCATATTTTATAACTCGTCCACTCGTGGCCAAGCAGCTTCCTTGCGCATCCAGCGACACAACACACATGAATGCGCTTGCAGGCTCAGCAAAAGTGGCAAAGTACGCGTTTCGTTCGTTGCGTGAAAGGGACATCGGAGGATTATTGGCCAATCAAAAGTGTGCAAATGAGCTAAAAATAGAATCATAAAGGCTAAAATCACCGATGAATTATGGCACTCAAGAAAAAGAAAAAAGTGAAGCGCCCCATTTCCTCTTTTTTTCTTTTCTCAAATCATTCAGGTGTGTTTTCTCTCTGCACTCACTCCCGCGTCCCTTGCATCGAACTTCGAATTCTTTGGCTTCTGCGAATACATCATCCTCGACCTTTCAGTGCAACCAAGCATTCACCGCGAATACATCCACTGCTCCAAACCAAACGATTCGATGGGCGATGTGTCTAACCATTCTCTTCTCACGTCACAGATTTAAATCAAAATGGGAAAGGAGAAGTTGCACGTTAACGTCGTCGTCATCGGACACGTCGACTCTGGAAAGTCCACCACCACCGGACACTTGATCTACAAGTGTGGAGGTATCGACAAGCGTACCATCGAGAAGTTCGAGAAGGAAGCTGCCGAGTCTGGAAAGGGTTCCTTCAAGTACGCCTGGGTCATGGACAAGCTTAAGGCTGAGCGTGAGCGTGGTATCACCATCGACATTGCTCTGTGGAAGGTTAGCGCCTTTTTTTTCTCTTTTTCTCAGGCATTTTCTGATTTTTGCTTTAGTTCGAGACCCCCAAGTACTACGTTACCGTCATCGATGCCCCAGGACACCGTGACTTCATCAAGAACATGATCACCGGAACCTCCCAGGCCGATTGCGCCATTCTCATCATTGCCTCTGGTACTGGAGAGTTTGAAGCCGGTATCTCCAAGGACGGACAGACCCGTGAGCACGCTCTCCTCGCCTTCACCCTCGGAGTCAAGCAGCTCATCGTTGCCATCAACAAGATGGACA
>QEAP01000424.1:0-22386 GCA_006535975.1 Chytriomyces confervae | reverse complement strand
GTGGACATGGAATCGAGAATCTTTTTGGTAAATTCGCGTGCTTGTGGCATACTGTCTGCCGTCAACGTAATGTGTCCCATCTTTCTGCCCTTTCGACAAGCAGTTTTCCCGTATAAATGAACTCCCGCGCCGCGCGTGTTGAGTGCCTCGCGGCAAGGTTTCAAGACGCTGGATTCTAAATCTGCGTCAGTGCTGCCTGTGCCGAGGAGGTTGATCATGACTGAGGCGCCGACTTTCATGTCTGGGCTGCCGAGTGGCATGTCGAGGATTGCGCGGAGGTGTTGCTCGTATTGTGAAGTGTAGCATGCTTCGATGGTGTAGTGGCCAGAGTTGTGTGGCCGTGGTGCGAGTTCGTTGAGCAGAATGTCGCCTGCGAATTTATTAAAAAACGGGTATTAAGAATTGTGTTTGGAGGAACTGATTAAACAAAAGAAACAGTACCGTTTTCCAGCAAAAACATTTCAACGCCAAAAATACCGGCGCCCTCAAAACTCTTGACTGCATTCTCGGCAACCAACCTCGCCTTTTCCTGAATCAACCCGCTAATCTGTGCAGGCGCAACAACGACGTGGCATACATTGTCTTTCTGGACAGTCTCGACGCATGGGTATGAGACTACAGTTCCTGAGACGCTGCGTGTAACCATGACGGCGATTTCGCGTTCGAAGGGGATCCATTTTTCGACGTAGAGTTCTGGGCCGTTTGATGAAGGACCGCCCCCAAGTTCTTTGATGGATGCTGCGATTTCGGCGGATGATTTGATGACGCGGTTTCCGCGGCCTTTTTTGGAGTGATGGAAATGAACAGACCAGCAGAAGAAATTTGAAACAAAAAAAAAAGGTGAAGGTAAACCGAAACAACAATTCTGAAGAAATAAGACAAAAAAAGGAATCAAGAAAAGTTCGCACCATCATAAGCCAAAGTCTTTGACTTGAGCATCACAGGAAACCCGTTCCCAAACGCATCAACCGCGTCCAAAATATCCTGCGCAGACTTGACCTCGCGCGAATCAGCAACAGGCACATTGAATTTGGCGAGATGCAGTTTCTGCTTGTACTTGTCTTGAATGATTCGGATCGTTGAGGGAAGTGGATGAACAGCGACAAACTTCTTTTCTAGGACTGCGTCTAGACCGGCAGTATCGACATGTTCAATCTCGACTTTTGTGTGTGAGAAAAACGATGATGAGAATGCCCGTGACACCGTTGCTGCTGAGTTGATACTCACCAGTGAGAATATCGCATTTCCGTGCGAGCTGCTCAATCAGCGCTGGGTCCTGGAACGAGCCAATCACGTGCGAGTCGATTGAATGGTGGCCCGAGACTTGTGACGCTGGGTTGCCTTCAATGTCGAGAACGCTTGTTTTGATGTTGAGTCGGTTCGCGGCTTCGACGAGCATTCTTTTGAGGGGAGTGGGTGTGTGAGAGATGGTGTTGGTTGGTGGGTTGAGGACATGAGGGGTCTGAGGAGACCGGGGGAGTTACCTGCCCAGCTGGCCGCCGCCAAGGATGCCGACTGTCTTGTTGTCCATTTTATCTTTTTTTGGTTGCTAATCTCAACGTTACTGGCTTGCTTTATGCGATCGATTGGACGAGGAAAACATGAGTTCGAATGAGGACCTTTCGAGCTATTACCCACGGATAACCAACTGCTTTGTTTATTCACATCAATCCGACTCATCCCCGTCGTCTCCCTCAGCGCCAGTATACGCGCTGCACTGGAACTGGATCAGCATGGCGCCCACGTCGTCCGTCTTTGCAAGATCCCGTGGTGTTGATCCGTCATTGTTTTTAATGTCTGCTTTAATGTCTGGGTGTTGGAGTAGCAGCGAAACTACCGCGAGATGGCCGCCTGTTCAGAGAGCGGGGAAGCGTTTAATATAAGACTGAGGCTTTCATTGTTGCTACTTGAGTGCGATAAGGAAAGTAATAACCCCAGGCAGCATTGTGCAATGGCGTGTCTCCGAGCTTGTTCTGTAATAAAAAGTGGGTTCACTATCAGTGGGAAAACCCCTCTTCAAACGCAGATAAAACACTCTTACGCGTGCATTCACAGCGGGACCCTTGGCCAAGAGAAGCCCGACGCAGTCCACCTTCCCTGACCGTGCCGCCCAGTGTAAAGGACTGTTTCCGGCCTTGTCTAGGCCGTTGACGGAGATGCCTGCAGACAAAAGTTCTGCAACGAAGGGTGTGTTTCCTCGCTTTGCTGCCTCTGAAGATGGTGGCCATAGGTGAAAGGGTGGGAATGATGGTGAATAGTTATTGATACAGGTAAACAGCATTGCGCAAAACAGGTTCGAAGGAATTCGCATTCGATAAAATCAAAGGGTACCATGAAGTGGATTCTCGAGTTCCTGGGTCGACTCGCCGACTGCGAAACGCATGATTAGAATTCAAAACAGCAACACCACCTTAAAACACAATTCACCATAATTTGCAGGCACAAGCCCCTCTTTTTCGCCGCTGCGACACTTCCACCATCCGCCATCGTCCTTTTGGATCACGCTGTGGATTGGCAGGTGTGAGAGGGCCTCATTCCAAGACATGGATCCATGAAGAGAACAACACGTACTAAAGAATGTCGCCCTCCTCGAACGAGAGCTCATCGTTATTCTGTGCCGTGTATGCAAACTTTGCCTCGACAACGGCGATATCCTTGACATCTTTCCGTTTGGGTGCGACGGGTGGGGGTGGCATGATATATATTTTATCACTGAATATTTATTTATTCAGACTGGCTGCGCGTCACCTGTATTTACTTCGTGAACAATGTCATACAATTGCGCGAACAAGACAAATTCCAAAATGGTCACATTGGCATCAAAGCTTGGCCGTCATCACAGATCTCAATGCAGTCAGTTGAAGGAAATTTTGGAGGAATTGAACAAACTGGGCAAAACAACATCCGAAACAACACCAGCCATCACCACTCAGTAAATATTATAACCCCGCAGATCCAAAAACTTTCTCACAGATATCCTTGTAATCTGCAGACGCGCCCGCAAGTCGCTTAAAACGCAGTCCATGCAAGTTCTTTAAACGCGGCAGCTTGCACACTTCAATCTCAAACTTGACTCCGTCTTTCCCCGGCGCCGGATTTGCCCAAAAACATTCAAGCAGAAATGGTGTCACCATCCGGTACGTTACTCCGTGTTTATCGAGTGCTGCTGATACGCCTTTTACAATGTCTTCGGGCGGTTTCGAACTGGTGGTGCTCGAGTTGAACGTAAACCGCAACGAACGAGGCTTGTTGTCATCTGTTTTGAGTTGCGACATCATGGTGTCGATGGCGTTGGTGCTTTCATCGACGGCAACGGTCGCCATTGTTTCACGTGGGCCTTCGGAGGCACCTGGAGCGTTTTTCCCGAGATTCTGGATCATGGGGGACATGGCACCGACATCGGAAGTGCGCCGGATCGAGCTCCGCAAGAGTCCGACAATGGTTGTTCCGCGTTTCCGGCCGCCTACTTGGTCATCGCTGCCATCGACGGGTGACTTGTTGGTTGGAGATACTCCGACGTTGGTTAGGCCGGCACGCATGGTCCCAGGTGACGCGCTGACGGCGTGTAGCCTTGATCCATTGGCAAGAGGTTCGAACTCGTCTTGCTGGATATCGATTGTGGGTACAGCTGTTGAAGAGATGGCGTTGTTGAGACGAGACGTGTCCATTTGCACAGTTTGGTTTCCCAATTGATGCGCAACATCGCCAGACTCGACAATGACCCCACCGATCGCGACTTTTGGGTGTGCAGTTGTTCCATCGGCGTACTCGTCGGCGAGCTTTTGCGCCTCGTTTTCGTTGCCGACGGTGAACCGCCGTTTTTTGTCCTTGGCGCCGGTTGCTTGTGGGCGCAGAGATGCGCCGAGTTCTGGCTTTGTTGTGGTGCTGGGCGGTGAGGAGGTGGAGGAGGGTTGTTGTTGTGAGGGGATGGCTGCGGTTGCTGATTTAGGACCATCCACAGGCGACGCGAGCGGCGGGCTATCTGACGAAGCCGGGATCTGGATGGATGGAACCCCTGAATGGGGTACTTCAGAAGGACGCCTGCTCTTTGCTTCCTTATCGTAATACAGAAGGTAGTACATTGCCGCCACATCATCATAAATATTCTCGCGCAGACACTTTTGCACGGATTCAGCCGAGATGTTGTATTTCGTTTCGAGCAGTTTGATAATGACTTCGTCTTCTTGGACTGTGGTTGAAATGTCGCGTGCGATGGGCGATTCTGCGTATCCGTCGTTGATCCAGGGGTCGTCGTTTAGAAAGTCCAGGTTGGCGCGTTTGAATGGGTCGCGGATGAGGAACTTTCGGAGCAGTTTTTCGCATACTTTTTTGTTTTTTTGGAGGAAGGCTTAGTTTGGTGTCATTATGGGTCAGGTCAGGGGGGCATATACCATCCGAGAGATAGAATGGGATCCTGTATTTCCCTCGACACACGGACTCTCGCATTTCTTGTAAATTCTTTCCATCAAATGGAAGACATCCCGTTGTTAAAACGTACAAAATAACACCCAGACTCCACACGTCTACTTCTGGCCCCGTGTATCGCTTTCCCTGGAATAGCTCAGGTGCTGCGTATCTATGAAATCATCGAAGCATTAGTTCTGTGTGTGGGTAGGGGGTTTGACGATGTAAAAGAGGGGAGGTATCTCACGGCGGCGAGCCACAGAAAGTGTCTAGCTTTCCATCAGGGTCGAAATGGTTGCTGAACCCAAAGTCCGCGATTTTGATGTCTAAATTAGCGTCTAGCAACAAGTTTTCGGCCTGTGTGAATAATAATGAGTTCAAAGAAAATGCCTTCAGGGTCCAAAAAAAAAAAATAAAATAAAAAAAAAAATAAAAAAATGCGCACACCTTCAAATCGCGATGAATCACTCGCTTCTTGTGACAGTAACTAACAGCACTCAAAATCTGCCTAAACTTTGCCCTCGCCTCCTTCTCCTTCATCTTCCCATGCACAACCAAATAGTCGTACAACTCCCCTCCACTCGCGTACTCCATCACCAAGAATACTGTATGTTTTGTTTCAATGACTTCGTACAGTTTCACAATGTGTGGATGGTTTAAAAGTTTCATGATCCGCACTTCGCGGTATAGTTTTCCGAGCTTTTTTTCGTCCAGTGTTGTTTTGTCAATTACTTTTACGGCCACCTTTTATTTTTGGTGGGATGGGTGAGTTTATGGGGCTTAGAGAGAGGGTACATAGTAGTTGGTAGTTACCTCAACGCCAGTCAGTTTATGTTTCGCCAACTTCACTTTCGCAAAGTTTCCCTCGCCAACCGTCTTTTGAAAGAGATAATTCCCTATTCCATTCAACTGAAAGTCTGGGTTGTTTGTGTCGTCCTTGTCTTTCCTGGATTTTGACGGCGGAGACATCTTTCGTTTGAGCGACTGGCTGTCTGTTGTGGGGGGGTTACGTTCGATAGGTTGACGATCTGGGTCTCGATAAGGTGAGCTCCTACGCCGCGTACCAGAGGCAGGAAAGTGGGTCTCAGAGCGAGTTGCTGGATTTTCAAACAAGTGGGGACAATGGCGGATTTGGATATCTTTTGAAAATTTCTGTTCTGGAAGGTCAAGAAAAACGGGATTTCCGATTGGTCCGATCAAATGTAAACATGCAAACACTGCCGCCAGAGCTCCTTGCTCCGTTGATGGCCTTCCTGCTTCCGAAGCAGGCTGTTCTTGTGCCGAGAGTGTCTCGGGCGTTGTATGGAAGAGCGAGCTGGAGATAGTCGAAGCGCTGTTGGAGAACTCATCAGTTGATCCGCGTGTTACGAATCATGTCGCGTTAATCCAGGCTGCGAGGAAAGGATTTACTTCAGTTGTGAAGCTGTTGCTGGCGTGAAACGGCGCTGATGGAGAAAAATCCGTGGATCCAACTGTGTAGGAAAACGCGGGTCAATTCAAGCGATTCAGCATGGACATTTGGACATTGTGCAACTGTTGCTGTCTATTCCAAGTGTGAATCCAAAGAAGAACCTGGTGCTGTTTGAAGCATGCTGCCATGGACACACTTGTTGCGCAGCTGTTGGATGCTAGAAATGCTCAACTGGATGTTAGTATCGCTCTTCGGGCCTGTGAACAGGCGGCACTGTTCGGACACACGCAGACTGTGCAGTTTCTTCTCGAACAGTGCGTGTCCCGGTCTCGGCCTCTTTCTAACTGACTGCAAGTGACGCGGGCCATGCTGACACGGTTTCATTGCTGTTCGAACGCGCTGAAGCAGAATTCCATCCGCAAACATGGAAGCGCGCATTGGCTCTGGCAGCTGCAAAGAATCACGTGCAAGTTGTGGCGCGGTTGGTTGCCGTAAAAGCTGTACAGTTTCCTGTCGCGCCGGCGCTTGTGAAAGCGGGTATGTGTTGTGGGTGATTTTATTTTCTTCGACTGGGACTGGGCGGAGGGTTGTTGTTCCGCATGAAGCTGGGATGGTTGCGAAGGATAAAGGTGTCAAGGAGTTGTTGAAGGCGTACATGTCGAAACGATACTCCTTTCATGCCTCCAAAGGAAGCCACCAGAGTTTCCCAGTGATCAGGGAGATATTCGCGATTGTAGCGTTTCCTTTTCATTTGCACCACGACGCGCCCGTCTCTCATTATCATCTCCATCAATGCCGCTGCTGTCTTCGGTTTCTTCCTCCAGCTGCGTTCGAATTGTTGCGTATTCGGCTTTGAGATGGTAGCGGGAATGTATACCAGTAAAATTTCTTGAAAACAGTGGAAAAGTTTAATGTGTTTTCTGCTCACAATTCCGACAAGTTGTGCAACACTGATCGAATATTTAACCGCAGAAACTCGCAGTTAGGATCATCCGTACTGTCCAACTCCTTCAAACGAGTGTATAAAACTGTGTTGTTCCGCAGTGCCATTTGTACGCTCCTGTTGGAATGGATTGCAGTGCAAGTTATCAGAAAGGACAGGTAACATTGAAAACTAAATATGACTCACGGATACAGAGACAGCTGCTGCAAAAGCGTGGACAAGTTTTCGTACGTTCCAAGGCTATCGCGCGAAAGCGCTGTCGTGAAGCTTGTTGTGATTGCGTCCATCAAGAATTCGCTTTCAAGACATCGTTGCATGAAGACTTCGCGCCAATCTACAATTATTTGAAGGCAGTAAATGAGTTGTTGATATGTTTTGCAAAAATGCACTTTTTTTCACCTCCATCGCCGCACATGGTCAGCAACAATGAACTTGAAAGAAACTTGACGGTGGGTCGCGTACCTTCAGAGATAAATGTTGGGCAAAGGAAGTCCAGTGCATTGAGAGATGCAAACAGCCGTTTTGCCTTGAAAAAGACATGCGGGGTTGAAGTCGGGAATTTGAAAATAATAAAGGAGAAATGTACCTCATCAGTTTGGGAGAATGTAGCGGTTAATTGAGACAGAATATCTTCAAATCCATGTTTTGAATCTGGAGAAAATGCCGCCAATGAGATTAGCTGCAAACAGATTTGTGCCCGAAACGGCATGTTTTCCAGAGTGGACTGTGTCGCGCATATTTCGAATGCGCTTTGAGCAATTGCGGCACGCTGGGTTGCACAAGTTAACTTCCATCAAGTTAAAATGAGAGAAGACGTCCTCACTACGGCGCAAGAAACATCCAAGCTCCGCGTAAATTCAAACATGTACGTTGCGAGAAGGCTGATGAGCACGGCCCATTCATCGGACGGCGTCTTTTGGGCGGAGAGTTTGAGTATGCCTTTCATCAGCGGTGTTGAAATCTGTGGGAATTTTTATTAGTTTGGCATCACCATAGCTTTTTGCGTGGGCATCAAACCTCTGCAGAATTTGTTTGAAAGATCCCATCCAAAACTTTGCTGGTTTTCAGCAACGGGTCACTGTTCTCCTCTGTGATTTGGAGCATCATGAAGTGCGTTCGAAGGAGAACAAGAATTACATCCATCAGTTCAGGAGTTGTGTCTGAAACCTGGATTAAAAGGAAACAATGCTGTCAGTTTCTGTCTGGGAAAAGAAAATCAACCATTCGACCTCACCTTTTTTGGAGAGGCATCAAATTCCTGCGCTGTTAAAATACATGTAGGCACTGTTTGCGTGGTAGCTGAGGCATGAAAATTAGTTGCGAATCAAGGCTAACAAAAAAGAACATTAAAATAAAAGCGAGAGAACCAGTTCGCATGGGCTGTTTTCCTTTCGATTCTATCTCAACCCCATGATGCGCACGTTTAATGTAAAGCAATGGAGTTACTGGTGCTCGTTCAATCACAAGGTTCGATGGCTTGACGCTGCTTAAATTGGTTTTAAGCCTGTCGATTCGTTCCTTTTGCTGCAAATCGAGAAATACGTCAACTCAAGTTTTAAAGCGATATTTTCAGTGAGATCCAGCTGCCACGCACCTGTTTAATGTGATTGTGCAGCTCCAATTCGCGAACGTCACGTTCACGAATCGCTTCCATCATCTGTCTTGACTGTACGAACAGAAAAGCAAGTTGTTTGTTTAATCAATACGCCAGTAGATTCAAGGTAAACAGATTTTAAAAACCTGATCTCGCAGTCGGCGATTCGCAGCGGCCAGCTCTTTGTTACTCACGACCAGTCGACGATTTTCTTTTGCCAAAACTGCCAGAGACGTGTCTGATTCAAATATAATTGCCTCCATTTCCTGAAATCAAGGTTATCAGTGGAAACGCCAAGGAAGAAGATGTTCATTTGTCTAACCTTCTTTAAAGACGCATCACGGTCCTTGAGCCGCTTCGTCAGCAAATCTTGCACATCAATTTCAATGCGCTCTTGAGCCTCTGCGATTCGCGCTTCACGTATTTCTAACGCTGCTTCTCGTAACTTGAGTTGCGCTCTTTTGTCCTGCCGTTGCATTTGCTTGATCAGTATGAACCCTCGATTTGGGTGACGCGAAAAATAAGAAATACCGAGAGGAGGTGCGATAGATGTACAAGTTCTGCATTCACGTGATCGAGATCTTGATGCTTTTTGCGTAAAAGTGCCTCTGTTGGACTGAAAGATTTGGGTGGCGTAAATATAGTTGTCTCAGGGAAAGTTGAAAAAAACGGTGGTTTTTCACCGAAACGAAATCGGAGCGCGCTTCTTTTTCAAGAGCGCCGCATCTTCTGGCAGGCGATGTTGAGGCTGACACGCAAAGTAAATATCATGAGTTCAATAAACTCTCCAGATATGAAATCAAACATCTCACATGTCTCGAACGCTCCATTTCGAATACATCTTGTAAATCTGCTTCCGCCACCTCCTGCCTATAATGTCGACTGTCCAGTACGTTGTGTGAATGTTGACTATGGTTCGATATCAAGCTACGCCTGTTTGCATTTGCAGATCCCAAGGATCCTTTCCATACAGGCGCACTCGTCTGCGATAATTGCGACCAACCAAAACTACTTCCCGCGATATCATTCGTTGCATCAACCCCTCGCGTAGCTGCCCGAGAAACACCTGATTTCAAAGACGCGGCACCATATGGTCGAGGCAATGACCCTGGATAAGGCACAGATTCTGAGACGGATGCAGACTTTGTTGGACGTTGGTTTTTTTGGAATTCTGCAGCGTCTGTGCTTAGATCGCTAAGTGTCAGGTCAGCGCCAGAGGGATGTCCTGCACTAGTCTCCTGCTATGTGGATGAGAATAAGGGATTCAGGAGAGGTTGAATTTGGGATTTGTTGGCAATGTTAATAGTTTCACCTCATCATTGTTTGACAGACCGAGCGATTTGACTGCGCGCGCAGAATTATTGGGTGCGCTGTCGCGAGACTGGAACATATGGGTGGTCCGTTGTGCGGTTGCTATTTCGAGACGTCATCAAACGATTGTCTGTTTTATTTGGTGGGGGGAGACCTTGTACATACCGTTGGTCGCACGTCCATCGATCCTAATTTCATTCGCTGCTTGTCTTTCCGGTTCAGAATATCCCTGAAACGGAAAACGCGGTACCTCTGCAAGTCCTACCATTGTCGAGGATGGCACTACATACGCCGCTGAAGCGGCAACAGATGCGCTTGGAAGCGCATATTCAAATTTGCAGTTGTTGAAAGTGCATCCTGCTGGCACTTTTGGATGTGCTGTTGACGATATGGGTGATATGAAAGAGAGCACCAAACTGTTAAGCGCAACTTAATTATTTGTTGGCCTCATACCTTGCTCTGCAATCGGCAAGGTATCCGCCTTGAGCACCGGAGTTTCGCTGTTTTCAATAGTGACATCCGACAACTCTTGTTGCACTGCTGCTGAAGCACCAGAATGTATGATGTGTGCCTTTACTGGCTTGGTGATACTATTTCTGAGCACGGGAGTACCTGTTACGTTGCAGAGTTTCAGCATCCACCAAAAATTCAAAATCACTTCATCAAAGTGCAACAGTTCACCTGTTCCAATCGAAGAGCGCAATTTCTCAAAAGAGAAATCTGGTGCGGAGGTTGTCGGTTGATGGGTATTGACCTTTCGAACATTGTTACATGCTGAGTTGTCTGCTGGTGGGTCTTTGGGGAATATTGGAGGGTGAAGTGGCTTAGGTCGCTGACTTGGCGCACCTTTTGCATATGGAGCATCGGGTGTGGGTACAGTAGTGACTGGTTGAACTATCGCGTTGGCCTGCGAGCTGCGAACTTGCTGGAGACCCTGATTTTGATGTTGTTCGAAATGATGCTGCGATTGCTGCAATTCAGATGGGTGCGGGATATTTCGGCTTTGTTGATGCACCAAATCCTGATCAGATACATATTGCTCTATTTGAACTTGAGGAAGTCCAATATTTGATTTTGGTATGTGAGGTGCAGTATTAAGATAAAGCGTCGACGGGTTCAGTGCTTTAAGAGAGCCAGAAACTATATCTGCTGCAATAAAAAATGCTTAAAAACACACGCCAACATCATACAGCCAGATCAAGGTTCACCTGCATCAGTTTCATGATATACATCCCAGAAACTTGCACTATCCCGGGTTTCTTGGTTAACGGGCGCTTCTTGATAATTCCGATTCATTCCCACCTCTGGAAAACACAGCGAAATTACGGAAAAGTTTTTGGCAGGCGAGACCATCAAAAAGCAAACCTTGAGAAAAGGAAACTTTATTCCTTGAGCTGGGAGAGGATATCTGGTTCTGTTTCGACGCGAGATGTGCATTGTTGTTGTGTGATTGGTGTTGGGGAATGATATCTTGTGAAGCTGCGGTTGGGCGGTTTGATTGCTGATGCGGTTGAATTTTGACGAAAGAAGCACGTTGTTCTGGACAAGAGAACAGAAGCACACTCGCGATTAGCAAAAAGGAAAAATGAGGAGAAAGTATATTGACTAAATACCTCCCATAGACGCTCTTTTGAAACCTGCGTTTGACATGAATTCATTCCGCGCAATAGCATTCAAAGACGCCGACGAGAGAGCAATATTATTGTGAGATTCACTCAGCCTCTCCTCAGACTCGCCCGCAAACAATCCAGCTTGACGAATCTCGTCTTGATGTCCATAATCGTAGTCGTACAAGGACCCGGTGCTTCGATCTATTGCTGCCGGGTTACGCCGTTCTTCAGGAGCGTCCATGAGCGTGTTTCGTCTGATGGCTGATTGTACGATAGGAGCTGCAATATTGACCGAATCGGTGCTTATGAATGTGTCGTTCAAGGGGATTCTTGTTGGTTCGGTGGATGACGCGGTTGTGTTGGACATGAAGTTGAAAAGGTATTCCTCGCTGGGGGTCATGGTTTGATTGAGGTTCTGGGATGGCGCTGCTTTTGAGGTGGTGATTCGTGCTGGTTTTGAGGTGGTGGTAGTGGCTTTTTGGCGAATGGCTGGTGGATGGGAGACGGTTGGGTCGTCTTACGGATGAAGGAGTGGATCAGCTAGGATAACTTAAGAAAACTGAACTGACCGTCAAAGAGGAAATTTGAAAGAGATTCGGTTGATGTAAGAAGGTTTCGATGCGTTTGCGTGTTATTTGGAACAGGTGCAGTATTCGCAACAAGGTTGGTATTGTAGTCATCATTTTCAGAGTAACTGTGTTTACGCGCATTCGATCCGCGTTTGATAGAGCTAGCAGGTGGATTCTTGACATCGGGTGTGCTTGCGCTTTGCCTCTTTGGGGATGGTTGCAATGTGTGCGACAGCAGCGACGGGGTCGAAATCTTGTCCGCGCGGGAAAACTTGCGAGAATTCAAAGTTGAGTTATTCGATGCAGAGGGAGTTGAGATGGTGTTTGAAGTTGATATTGTCGAAACACGTTCGAAACGCGCTTTTATCGCCGAGACGGATGACTGAGAATGATTCGCTCCCTCCTTGTCTGCGAGAGAAGAAAGCGATGTTTGGATCGAAGTCACTGATTTGCGAGACTTGATGGAGTCCAGATCCAGAGACACGGAGCCCTGTTGAACCAAGAGAGTGCCAGCATCAGAGGATGCGTCAGAATGGGTCTCTGTAATATCCCATGCGTTCACCAATGACGCCTCACGTTTACAATCCTTTCGCTGTCCGCAAGTGCCGCGTACAAATCGCTTTCGTCCGAGTCCGAGTCCATGTTTGAACAGTCTTTATGTCCTAAATAAATATAACGTAAAATACGTTTATGCGACCAACCAGTGCAACTGGGTACGGATACCCATCCAGGGGCGTGGGTGTGGATCGCGAGAGGGAAATGGACCGTGAACGATGGGTGGAACGAGACCGCGACAGAGAGCGACCCACCTCAAGCCTTGCGTATTCCGTGCATCCACATCAACCACCCTCAACATACCTTCCCGCTCCAACCTTAGCGCAACACAGCCCGTACAGCACATACCAGTACAGCACCTATAACCAGCCTTCTACCCAATATAACCCGTACAGCGCACCGTACCCGTCAGCCCTCAGCAGCCAGTCCCCCAATCCGTACAACTCTCTGTCTTCACTGCAGTCGACCCAAACTGCGTCCTCGACCCATTCGCGCGCGCGTCTCAACTCGCCGTCACTGCACCAAAACTACAATGATCCATTCTTCGACAGGCTGAGAGACTCTTCGACTTCCTCACTCGCACGGAAGAGAGTCGAGTTTGGATCTAGCTCAGACATTGAGGACATCGACGATGTAACACTTGCTTCAATCTCGTTAAAATTGGCTGTGATCATAATTATTATTTTTGTGAAGAGCGCAAGTGTTCGATCAGATGCCATCCATTCCGCGTCGCAACTTAATCGCCAAAGATATCCTTCTCACGGTCCATCCATATACAACCGAAACTCAATGAGGTCACCCGCTCCATCCACATCTTCAACATTCAACCCATCCAGACTCTCACTCACACCAAACTACCCCCTCGCGGACCCTTCCTCCCCCAAACTTGGGTACATGAACATTTCATCCAGCCGTGCAGGTAGCGTGGCAGGGAGTACAGCAGGCAGTGTCTCTGGCAGCATGAATACTTGGAACAGTCCCCGCATGCGTCCGAAGACAGCTGAGCCCAGTCTGCACCAGAGTCACCATTCAACAACATCACCGCTGTCGCCAACCGCGTCTTCTGCGAACACTGCGACCGCGTACTCGAGCCTTCCTAGTACGCTTGGTGCAAATAGTCGCATGATTCAAACACTTCTTGAGAAATCGAATTTATCTCCTCGCGCATCGCAGACAACTCCTCGCGTTTCTGATACGGAAATTCGCCAAGAGAATGCTCAAAAGCTGGAATCGAATCGTCCTCAAACAACAACTGCAGCTGCATCCGAGCAAACTCCTAAATCTGTGGCTGCCTCAATGGCGCATCCGGCACCAGTTGCGAACAATGCTGATCCGGATTCGAAATCTGTCAGGAGGCTTGGCGCGAGCCGTGATTTGTCAAATGATGTTCAGAGGGACGCTGAAAGTCCCAAAGCGCACAGTTCTTCATCAGTGTCCCTGACGAGTGCTAGAGATGGTCGAGAATCCTATGAAGCGACTGTGATATATATGGCCAGGAATTTGAGGTTTGTGTTTCCATTTATTCAAAGTTCTGCCGTATTCACCAAGGGTTCATTTTTAGGCAATCCGTCCGTCTCTCCCTTGAAATCAACAGACTCTTGTCTTCCCTCAATCAGCAACAGCAACAGCAACCCACCACAGCAACACCAACCCGTACCGCACCCGATTCATCCAACACCCCAACCACATCCACCGCGCACCCGCAACTCGCCCATGTCACGGGGTTGACACAAAACTTGGTTTCTCTGTTACGTTCTGTTGATGGGGTTATGGAACATTTTGTGCGGAGTGAGAGAATTGTTGTGACGGGAGCTGCAGTGAATGGACCGGGTCGTGGTGGTGGTGCGACGGCTCCAACTCCGAGTCTTGCGGCTGGAAATTTTGTGGCGAAGCCAAGTACGGCTGTGAATAGTGGAACTTTGAATGGATCGAATTCTGGTGTGGTTGCGAATGGGTCTGTGAATTCGGGGAATGGTGTTCGCGCTGTTGGAGGTGGAGCTGCGGTGAATGGGGCGGGTCTTGGGATCCGGGATCCAGCGAATCCTTGAAGTGACCTTTTTTTGGGGTGGTTGACTCGTGTTGAGTGGTGGAACAGAATAAGTTTTGTTCAAATAGAGCATCGTCTCGTTTATTGCGAGGTTTTTTTTTTTTTTTTTTCACAGAGAGTATACTTTATTCCATACTTCAACGAGACAGAAGATGCTACGGAATGGGGATGAAGAAGAAAAAAAAAGGCGGAGGAACAGCCCGTATTTCTTCTCTCTTGGTTCAAGGGGCTGCCTCTAAAACAATGTACAAAAAATAATTTTCCCCAGGATGAGAGCAGTTGTAGCTCCCAAATCCCTAGCGGCAAGATCAGCATTAACGCATGTAGCACAAACAAACAAAAACGTCCCAAAGGAAGAAACAAAGAAAGCAGGCTACAGTAGCTCGCGCCCCCAAAAAAGATTACCAACAAGCCGGCAAAAAGATACAAAACAGCCTCCAACACAATCACACAAAGTAGGTGTCCACCATATCCACAAGCGCACCAAACGACAGCGGCTTGGTCAGAATATCCGTCATTCCAACATCTCGGTACGTTTGTCTGTCCGTTTCCGCAATGGTAACACAGGTCAGTGCAATGATTGGAACTGTGCGGTAATATTCGCGAATCTGGCGTGTCGCTTGCAATCCGTTCAAAGTCGGTAGCATGATGTCCATGACAATCAAATCGTACGGTGTCACACCCTGTGCACTCCCGGAGATTGTTGGAAGCGTTTCAGGGTCATCATCTCCAGATTCACTCATGGCGCTGGAGTGCACGAGTGGGGGTGCTTGGATCACATCGTAAAAAGGCGGTGGACTTTCAGCACTTGTAAGAGCAGGTGATCCACCTCGATACATTTCGGGGCTTTCGAGAGATTCGCGGATTTCGTCGGCTTCATCGTCATTGTGGGGGAGCGGGCTTTCCACCGAGTTGTTGCTGCTACTGATGGCTTTTCGGACAGCTTCGCGGCCGGTTGTGGCAGTGTCGCAGACAAAGTTGAGGCGGGTGAGGTATGCAGCGACAATCTTGCGGTAGATTGCGTCGTCGTCGACAATGAGGGCTCGGCGGACAGGTCTGCATTGAAAGTTAGTTAACTGAACGAATGGCAACGCAGACATTTGTACTCAACGCATCAGCGCCTCCGGTGTTTCTTCTGTATGTGCTAAAGCGGACTTCTGGGTTCTGAGCAGACGGTGAGGTATCCTCAGAGCCGCTTGGAACTTCTGACGCGGTTGGAACAACAGCAGCATTAGCACCTTCATGCATGGGAGCTGATTCTCCACCCGAGTTTCTTGTAAGGGTTTCGAAATACGTCAGTGCTCGGGTGATTCCGTCATGAATAGATGTCGTTGAAGCGTCCACTTGCATAATATTTTCATCCCTCTCGAGCGCATGCGGTACTTGTTCGGGTTGCTGCTGGATCGAGTCTGCATGAAACTGAGTTTGCTGATGGGGTTGCTGAGGTTGCTGATGGGGTTGCTGATGGGGTTGCCGATGGTTGAAATCAGTCACGCTGCTCACGATCCGCGTGCTGTAGTCAATAAGGGTGGACGCTCCTTCAATTTCGCCGGTTTCAGCAAATCTACCAGCAGAGTAGTCTGGTGACAAATTCCCCAGCAGTGCATTCAGTCCGGCTCTTTTCGAGTTGCTGCTGGACTGATCGTCAATTGAAACTGCTGAAGACCGCGCGGATTCGTTACTGCTACTTGCATGCACTCTTCCAGAGGTAAATTGGACAGATGAATCTCGGTTCGCATTTTGTGTCTCGCACATGGCAATGACATTTGAAAGTTTCCTCTGCATCGTTTCATCCTTCTCACGCATCATTTCCTTCAGTTCTCCAATTTGAGCACGGAAAGATTGCATCGTCTCCATGAGACAGTGGACTTGCTTTGTTGTCGAAGCATGGGCATGCGCCATTTCATCCAACCGACGAGAAAGGTTGTTCGCAAACTCCACCGGCACATTTTCCGAATGGATGGGCTGTATTGAATGGGGTGGGGGGTGCGTTGTATGAGTCGAGTGTGGATGGGCGTGAAACTGAGGCGGCATTCTATGAGGGCTGTCAGCTTGCTGATACGACGAGTGATCCACTGGAGTGGCTGAAGTTGAGGCATGTGAAAAGGGAGTTTGGTATTGTCTTTCGTGATGGTTCATGTGAATTTGCGGGTGCTCTGCTAAATGGAATTGAGGGAGATGGTAACCGTTGCTTTGATGTGACGGGTGGTCAGATGGAGATGCCGCATGTGGGGATGCGGAATGGGCCAAATGCTGAAGGTTGAATTCTGGCGACACTTTGACGAGAGTAGGTTCCACGTCCATTTCATCGTCTTCGGATTCGGCGGGGTTTGCATTGGTTGATGATTTGGACGACTTGGAGCGTTTATCGAGCGAGATTGTTGATTTTGCTTTGACGCGCGTGACTTTGTGCAGGGAGTCTTTGCAATCCCGTCTGAAGTGGGGGTGCTTGAACTCAGCGCTTGGCTGTTCAAGAGATGGTAAATTTAGTGCCAAGACAGACCCAGTGTTGGACAAAACACGGAATAATAAAAAAAACAAAAAAACACGCCACCGTTTCAAAACCCACTGAATCCTTTTTGATCTTTTTGAACTGGTACTTGTTGAGCTGGCGTACGAATGAAGCATAGTTGCGATGCGCAGACAGCAGCGGTAGAACAAGCGACGAGAACAGTGCCAGATCAACAATCTCGAACGAGGCACCGTCGTGCGACCAGCATACTGCAGACGCAAACTGGGCTGGGTTTGCCAGGATGCTGTTTTGTGTTGCGCAGAACAAGGACCTCATTAGAAAGGGTGGGGGAGAAGGACTGCAGGATGGCTGGAGATGGGGGTTAAGGGCCAAGTGAGCTTCAACGGACAAGTCGAGCAACAGGGAGAGAGAAACTTCCACGAACGGAGGGCGACAGGGTGGAGGGGGTGGTAAGCGTGGGGGTACATACCCATAAAGCTTGCCCACAAAGCCCGTTGAGACGTTGCCCCGACCTGGAGGGCCCGTCGGGGCGCTTGGGCCGGCCGTTAGACTGATGGCGGGGGGCCTGTCGCCTCTCTCCGCTCCGTCATTCGCTAGCACGGGAGTCGGACTCATCCGTTCGTTGTCTCTGGATTGACTCGTTTTTGGTTTTAACAGACAAATTTTAAAAACAAGCAAACGCACGTTACGTAAGGCTCTAAGAGTGCATTATGAGTGCTCTGAACAGGGAGCGGGGTTTGGGTGAGGGCGTATTACACAGACGTCAGAGCGAGGGGTCTATTTCTCTTCTGTCTGTTCTCTTTCCTTCAGTTCTCTTGTCGTCTCTCGTATTGTATTCAAATCATCAACATACACAACAACATACGCAGGGGGGGATGGAAGAGAGGGAGGGGTGGAAGAGAGAGAAGTGTGAACCTCGCAATTGCTCCCGACAATCACAGCCCATGGTCGCCATAAGACAGACCAGCGGAGCGTAAGCAGCAGCACCCGAAGCGAGGATCTAATGAGTCGGTGTTGGGATCCATATGACGACAAGATAAGGTCATTGCTTTGCCCTTCAGTCCCGGAGGATCTGACGAGCCGTAGCGTCCTTACAAGTGCTTTTAATGTTCCCTTCTTCGATAAGTTTTCACAAAAGGAAGGAGACCGCTATTTATACCCCCTTGCTAAAAAGCCCCGAACCTGCACCAACAACAACCCGCGATACTGTTGAGCCAGAGATGCTCATCCCTTAACCCCCCACATCAAGGCATGCATGCACCCTGAGAATTGGGGCATATAATAAAACGTGGCTTCCCACGCTTTTCATCGGTTGTTTTAAACACGGCCTCCCACACATTCGCCGTTCACAAAACAAGAGTTTTCATGTCGCTTTCAAGCTTACACCGTCTCCCGAGCCTCGTGCGGCTGATGCAGCTGAACCCGCTCCAGTGTTTTGGGTCTCTTCAAGCGCGCTTCGGCAGCAATCAAACTGTGGTTGCAGAACCGATAAAAGCGCCTATTGCCGATTTCATGAAGGAACAAAGTAAGTCTCTGTTTAACATCACACACAAGGCATTGAATTTTGCGAGCAGGAAAGATTCTGCTGCTAAAGTCCCAGCTGTCCAACCTCCCGCAACCGACCCGCGAGACACCGAAGCAGCCTTCGTCCGCCTACATTCTCTTCTGCAAGGACCACAGATCCCATGTCACAGATTTGGGACATATTGCCGAGCTCCCAAAAGGCGAACGGCCGAAAGCCATCATGAAGGAGCTCGCGGAACTCTGGAAAGTAGCCACCGATTCTGAACGGGAGGTTGTCTAAGTATTTTTTTTTTTTGATTGGGTTGACGATGGTGTAAGCATTCACTGACTATGTTTTGATGTTTCAGAAGTATGTGACGGAAGCCCAGCAACTCAAGCAAGCGCACAAGGAGCAATTGTCCACATATCAGGAAGAAAGCAACATCAACGACCTTCTTCTTGATCAAACGCGTTTACAGATGGAGCGTTCCATTGCGCGTGCGGAGCGTAACGTTGAGCGCATCTTGGACCCGCAGTTGCCAAAAAGACCCGACAACGCCTATGTCTTGTTTCTCAAGAGCGAGAACGCGTACAAGAAGGGCGCTGTAGGAGTTCGGGAGGGGGCTGCCAAATGGAAGATGTTGGGCGATTTCGAAAAAGAGGTTTCAATTTTTTTTTTTTTTTTTTGGTTGAAGGACTTGTCAGTTTTCTGACTACATGATTGACAAAACAGCCATTCTTGAAATCGGCCGAGCAACTAAGACAAACTTACGAAAAGGCCATGGCGGAACGCAAAAAGAGCACGGCTGCCTCCGCTGGAAAAGTTTCGCTCAAGGTGAAGAACCTTCCACCAACTAATTTACACAGCATATTCACTGTACATAAGCAGGGATTCAGCAGCGCAGCAGTCATCAGACGCGTCTTGAAGCTGTGGGAAAAGCGGAAGGCTGCTGCACAGACTTGAGTGTCCTCACAAGCCAAACACGGATGTTGTCCATATCGATCTCTGGATTGGGGGAGTGTATATACAAGTTGATGTGATGTATTTAAACGGACGCGATGTCTTGCTGACGATTAATAAAAAGGGATTGAACCATTGTTCGGGGCCTTGAACCATTGAAGGCGGTCAACAAAAATTTTCACCCTTCAAGGACGCGACACTCTCGTACTTAATGGCGAGCACCAGCCAAACAACACTCAGCATCCATCAACCAGCTTGAAAAGTACACAACATGTTTTCCATCGCAGCCACCGCATCCCGCTCCATCCCTTTTGCATTCGGACTCTCGTCTCGAGTAAGCACACCTTTCTAGAATCATTCACCCACTGACCCCACATATACTTCGTTTACAAATACCCCAGGGTTTCGCTTCGTCCGTCAACAAAACAATCCTCCTCGGCCACGTTGGACGCACCCCCGAATTCCGCCCCTTCCCAGACCAACTCGATGGCTCCCCAACTCGCGGCGTCTGGTCCTTCACTCTCGCCACAGACCATTTCTCCAAAAAGTCTGGCGAAGCTGAGTGGACGAAAAGTGTCGACTGGCACACTGTCAAACACTTTGGAAGCGCGGATAAACCCATGTATGCAAAAAAGGTTGTTGAGAAGGGGACACTTGTGCAGGTACAAGGGCGGATGACTTATTACCGGTCTGAGGATAAGGGACGCGTTTACGCAAGTGTTATTGCCGGTATGTAGTGTGTTTGTGGTTTGAATGTGCCGTGTACTGATGTTGTTGTTGGCAGATCAAGTCGGTGCTGTCTCTTCGAAACGCGCTCCGGGTGCATCTGTAGGAACAGCCAGTGCCGGGATGGCTGAACAAGAGATTGGAAACGAAGCGCCCGTTGTTTAAAGAGCGCTTTTGCCTTGCTGAGAGAGAGTTGGTATTTTGTATTTCATTTTGCACGTGTATTTTTTATTTGAACAATGAAGCAATATCTGAGTTATCACTGTTGCAATTTCGCATCTTTTGATATTATCAAACGACTTCAAATCTTTTTACAAGTTCGGAGCGTGTCTCTAACGGACCGGCTTACAACACTGAACAGTCGACATTCAATTCGACGAGTACTTCCTCTCGCCAAGTTGATTTCATACAAATAGTGCCGTGAAGACAATTGAATACGTGCTTGAGGATTCACATGAGACAATGACACTCGGAGTGTCACAGTCGGCGTCGGGTGGCTTATGAATTTCGAAGGTGGCGGCGGTTGCGGCGGACGTGGGACCGATAATGGCTTTGAATGAGTTGAAGGTGCCTTTTTTGGTCTTTTTACGCGCCATAGGTTGTGTTGTTTGGATAGGGAGAGGTGGTGGAATGCGGAGTTTTCGATTTCGGCAGGTTCCTTGAAGAATTTGTGGATTGTGGTTTCGCTTGTGTGAACCAGTGCGGGTCGAATCTGCTTGTGTGGGCATTCGATCAATGGTAAAGAGCGTGTCTGGAATTGGTACAACAAAGCGAGCGTCACGCATGGTTCGTTTACGTGTGTGGGAAATGTGATTGTGACTGCGAAATGCGGCAAATCAGATGCTGGCGCCATTAAACTTTCGACAATCAACAATAGAAAGACGGAGACATCGATGGAATGGATGGCGAGGATAAAGACGGCGATGTGCTTGGTTGGTTGTAGGATTGCGACAAGGTATATTGGGGTTTGACTCTTTGAAGGGGTTCCGATTTGCACGTAGCATCGGATGGATGTTGTATGAACCAACTGATTGTGTAAAGAGATGCGCGTCAAGTTGCAGGAAATGAATGGGATACACCCAGTTACCATTTCTCAAGAGCAACCCAAAACTGCGAAGTAAGTTATATTTTATTTGAAGCAATTCTTATAGCAATCGAAACCGAGTCATCCCACAGATTATGACTCACTCGCTGCAGGCCCATCTGTGACACTACAGATATCAACTTGAGATGGTTCCCGTTCCAAAGGAACCGATACCGATTTCTTTGCTGGAGTCGAAACCTGCGCTACCGCCGCTTTCTTCTTTGCGGATGCAACCGATGCGGGGTTCTTGAATCCTGCGGCTTTTCTCTTCCATTCAGCTGCGGGGACTTTGGGTGGTTTCTTTTCTTCCACCGATTCTTTTGTGGGAACAGACGCGCTTGGGCTTGAAGTGGTCGCGAGTTTGGGAGACTTTTTTGGAGGAACGGCTGGAGTAGGTGGATCGGTTGTCTCGGGAGCGTCTATCAAGCTGCGCTTCAGAGACGCGTTGGCATCCGCAGTAGATTCTGGCGTAGGCGTCGTCTCACGTTCGGACAAAGTCTTGCATTCGGGTTCTGGTTCTTGTGGCGTGGGATTGGATTCTGCGGGCGCTTCTTGAATCGATTCTGCCGCAGATTGCACAACTTCATCTACGACGTCGACTGAATAACGACAAGTGTGGAATATGAAGTTACTGAATTTGCTTGTTCAAATCGGTTAAATAACCCGAATAAACCTGAGATGTTTTGGGTCTCGGTTACTTCGACAGTCTCATTCACTACTTCTGAAGGGGCAGAGTCGGCTGCTGGAGCTAAAACGTTGAGTTGCGAGGATGCTTCCATTTGCGCCAAATACGCTGCTTGCAGCGCGTCATGCTTTTCTTTGTACACCTTTTCGAATTGGAAGTGAATAAAACCGAGGATAGAGCAGCATCACTGAGGGTTATGAAGAGGGTATTCTTACTTTCTTATCGGCCTCTGACACAAGTTTCCAAGCATTCGAGCATTCTTTTGCCACATTCGCACCCTTCAATTCAGGATGCGCGGCGCGATGGTCGACAAAAAACAGCATGTACGGCGTCGGTGGTTTCTTGGGTACATCTGGATTTGGAGTGGCGCGCTTAGTGGGTTGCTTGGGTTTGGGGGTCTTGGCGGCGCTTGTGGGTGTGTCGGTTTTAGGTTTACGTTTTGTTGGAGTTTCTGGGATGGAAGATGTTGCTGTTGTTGCTGGGATGGGCGCTGAGGTTGGGATGGACGCT
>QEAP01000423.1:11248-22432 GCA_006535975.1 Chytriomyces confervae | reverse complement strand
AAAAAAAAAAAAAACAAGAGTCAGCAACACACAAACAACAACAAAAAAGACAAAAGTCCCCTTCCACCCCCCCAACCGTAAATAAAGCCCAAATATACTGATCAATCAAATTCTTGTCTTGCACAAACTCAATCGCCGAATTTGAATACCCCGTCAACCGACCCGCCAAAAACAGCAAACACGCTTGCCAATGTAAAAACACTGCCAAACAAAACCCAAGCCAGAAAATGCCTGAAAACGTTTTTCCAATCCCGAGCACCGTTTCCAAGTGTTTACGAATAGCGGCAAACTTGGGTGACGCTGACAGGATGCGTGGCAGCTTGTGTAGCCGCAGTATCCGTATGGCCCACAGGTATTCAGCAAACGTGATGGGGAGTAGTTCAAATGGAAATGCAGATAGGAGGTCGAGGAGAAATTCGCGTTTGATGTAATAGAGTTGCCAGTCGCGGAGAGATGGGCTTTCTAGTGCTGCGATGGATGGATGCATTTTCCTGAACGTGATGAGCTCGACGACAATGTCGGTTGTGAAAGCAATTGTCAGAATCACGCTGTAGCTCCAATGGGCATACGTTTCAAAGCCAATCTCAAGAGGCACGATCCAGAGAACCGACATGTACAGAACTTGAGGCGGTGCGGGGGGATTGTTAAGAAAATAAGATTCTTTGGAAAAAAAACGACCTCGTCTCACCTGCCATGACAAACTCCAAATTTGCAGATATGCTGCTGAAGGGGTTGAGCCCGTATTTCCAAAAGTTGATGGGTTCCGGCTGAAACGAGCTTCTCTTGGATTGACTTGTCTGGCTTTCGAGCTCAGTGACATCGGCCGATGCAAGGGAGCCTTTCGAGTTGTATTTGGCAACGGTAGCTTTTTCAAGAAGGGCCGATGCACGCACCATGGATATGGCAGACTGTCTTCGGAACTTTTTCGAGTTTTGGCGTTCAATGGGTTGCTGCCGCTCTAACGAGTGCGGTTCTTCACCCACTTGCGCTCCTTCTTTCATTGGAGCCACAAGGACAGATGAGGATGCAATGTTGCGCATGAAACCGCTGGATCTCATGGACTGTGTCCCGGATTGGACGGCTGCCTTCACGTCATCGTTTCTTGAAAGCGATGGACGTGTCGATCTATCATCGCTACCCTTGAGCACATCTTGAACATCTTTCCCTACTTCTTCTTTGCTGGGAATTACCGGCATGGCATTGATGAGCGCCTCTGGAAAGTGCCTGCTGGCAGCATCCATATGTTCCGAGACCATCAAACTCGGCGTTAAGCTGGGCCGCGAACTCTTTTTAAAATCCGAAAACGGTTCTTGATCTGGGCTGTACATGGTAATTGGCCGGGAGAAGCCGCCGCCACCTTCGGTTTGTGGTGGTGCCACTCCAAGCTGCTTCACTGCATCTTCTGCCATGGCTTGGCGACTCATTTCCGATCCTTCCGATCCTTTAGAACCCTTCTTATTATCTTCTAACGCGGTTGTGGCTTGGAAGCCTGAAAAATTGGATGAAAAGCTCCGCTGTGTTTCTGGGCCAGATTTTCCAACTTCGATGTTCGAAATTGGACGGCTTCGTTGATGGAAACTGAAGGATCTCATTTTAGCAATAGGCAGAGCATCGGTAGAGTTGCAGTTTGAGTCGCCTGACTCTCTGTCGGAACCGCTGTCGACCATGTTTTTGGCGCTTTCAATTGTAGAGAGCCCCTTCGACTTTGCCTCCATGGCACCCAGCGCAGAGAGTTTAGACCGCGTCGAGTTCCTTGGATCGGCCTTCCGTGATTTGAGAAATAAGCTGTCGGGGTCTTGTAAATCACTCGATGATCCTCCCCGCTCAGGAACTCCATCAGAAGATCGAAGCCGGCTCAGCAGCAGTTCCTGCTTTGCCGTGGTTATAGACGCGTTGATTGGAGCTCCGATCGAGTTGCTGGGTTTCCCGGCCACGGTCTGACGTCGACGTGCTTCGGCGGGAGATGCGTCGGGTGATGTAGACTGGCCGGGTGACGAGGATAGGAGTTGTACGGCGTGGTTCGCGAGCGGCTTCATCTGGGCTAGCTGTAGCTCCATCAGCTTTATTTTTTCCTGGAGTTCCAGGATGTATGAGAGCGCTGTGGTTGCTGGCAGCATTTTTTTTTTTTTTCTCGCCCAGGTTCAGTGGAAATCTTTCTTTCTTTGCCTTGTGTAAAAGCTGCTGGAGGTTGTTGTTTTTTGTGATGTGCGAGCATGATCATTCATGGTTTGGAAAGAGTGATGTTGACCATCCCGTAATTGAATCGCGTGGTTGTTGGAAGCTGCCCCTCGCTCCTCAGTGTTTCTTTTGACAGTGGGCGCGTTTGGATCCCAGTTGGATGTGATGTTTTCCTGACAACTTCATTCAGCATAAAGAAGGGACTGCTTCAGGAAGTGGCATGTTCACGATCGTCGCCATGAAGCGTGCAACTAACGTTGCATTTATTTATTTATTTTAAACTCAGGAAATATTTATAAATTCTCATCGCAACCTCCCCAGATGAACAACATGCGCCGGAGTTCCAAGCAGCCGGTCAGAACTTGGCAATGACTCCATCTTCACCCCCTCTAGATACCCCAACGTAGTTCGAAAAAGCTCACAGTTCGCCCATCCTCTTGACAGAGCAACTCGCGGCAAACCGAGACGGAGCAGCTTGCAAAGATTTTAGCCTCGAGCGCCGTCAACATTGTCGGGAATTACGTTCTGGGGCGGACTCTTGGCGAAGGTTTTGTTTTTTTGTCTGAGGATGTCTTCTTTGGGAAGTTTTCGTTGACCACACCTGCACAGGCTCGTTTGGGAAAGTGAAACTGGCAACTCACACTCTGACAGGGCAGGAGGTGATTAGCTTTGTTCTTGAATGTGTCGAGTTGCTCAGTAATGAATCGATCGTGTATTTTCGAACTCTCCAATCAAAGGTGGCTGTGAAGGTTGTTGACAAGATTCATGCGGCAGTTGTAGCACGGGAGGTGTGGTTTTTCTTGAAACACAAGAGGTTCCCTTTCTACGTTGCGATCCTCCTGACGCTGCGTTTCTTTGTTCAGATCGAAACCTGGCGCCACCTGCACCATCCGAACATTGCTCAACTGCTCGAAGTCCTTGTCACGGAATCTAAAATCTACATGATCACTGAATATTGCGAAGGTGGCGAAGCGTTCGATTATTTATGTAGCGTGGGGAGGATGGATGATGGCGAGGCGGCAACTCGAAAACTGTTTCGCGAAATTGTCATGGCTGTTGGATACTGTCATGAGAAAAACTTTGTTCACCGGTTCGTTTGACCTCCACCCAATCTTCCATCTGGCCCGGCTCCTTTTTTCTTTTATTAATTTTCTGATGCTGTGGTTCGCAGGGATTTGAAGCTCGAAAATGTGCTGTTGACGAAGGAACTCACTGTCAAAGTGATTGATTTTGGGTTCACTCGGCCTTTCAAGGAACAGCACCTTCTCGATACATACTGTGGCTCGGTAGCCTATGCGGCCCCTGGTTTGTGGTTTGGTTTTTCTCTTCTTCCAAACACAGGTCATTTAAAAAATCATTTTCGACAGAAATGATTCTTGGGAAAAAGTACAGCGGACCGCAAGCGGATATTTGGTCGCTGGGAGTGATTCTATACACGCTGCTGTGTGGTAGCTTACCATTCGACGATGATAACGAAAGCATTGTGCACCAAAAAATATCTGAGCTTGACTATGAGTTGCCTGATTATCTTCATGAAGGTGACTACTTGTTTTAAAGGATTGACTGCGTCATCGATATCCTGGTTCTGAAAGGGCTGTTGTCTCCACCTGAAAAAAAAAAAGACAGCAAGAGCCTCATTTCTCAAATCCTGAAAATCAACCCAACGGACCGAATCAGTGTCCAAGATATCCTGCTGCATCCATGGTTCACGCATTTCCGGGAACCTTCCAATGCAAACCACGTTCCAAACGCAGTCAGCCCCAGTTTCAGCACACCCGAAGAAACGCTCGTTTGCCGAGAAATGCATTCTCTCGGGCTAGACGTTGAAAAGATTCTAGACAGCGTCTGTGCAGATGCGTGTGACAGTGCAAGCGCGTTATGGTACCTCCTCCTTACAAAAAACCGCGAGCGCCGAATACACGAAGCTCGGAAAGACTCGGGCAGGGAAGACAGCGGCGATGATGATGCTTCAGTGACTGGAATTGAACCTTGTTCGTCGGCAACATCGCGGGAGGCGTTGTTTGGATCTGGAGACGGGAGCCCATTGTTTCCTCTGCGAGGGGAGCATACAAAGAGCACTTTGCAAATGTTGCTTGGCGACCAGAGTGTTTCGCATAAGTCGGCTAGTGTGTCTGTGGGAGAGAGTATGACCAATTTGGAGAAGATGGCGACTGCTGCGCGTGTTAAAAGTGTTCCGCCGACTTTTGGCGCTTCTGGACCGGCTGTTGAAGCGTTGCGGCTTAAATCGGTGAATGGAGGAATCTCGATCAAGACGAGCCTGGCAGCAGCCGTAGGGGGTGATTATCCGCAAACTTTGCAAGTGGAAACGTTTTTGGCAGAGGCACGGCGTCGTCGAAGTTTGAACCCTTCGGATGTACCGTCCCTGAAATCTCCTTCGATCCAAGCGAATGCTGTTGCTGTCGAAAATGGTGGTCTTGCTGCAGGAAATGCGCGGAGGAGGACTAGTGTGGGGATCCTTGCGGCTGCAATTCAAAACACTACGCCTGTTACGTCATCGCCGAATTTTCAGGAAGTAGTTTCTGGTGGATCTCGGCGCGGATTAATGATCAACGCAATGCGCGCTAATGATGTGCCGTCCATACAGTTGTTGGGAGGTTTTGAGTTTTCAACGGGATCACCTTCCAATACTGCGTCCAGAACGAAAGTCGCAGGAGATGCGGTAGGATCGAGTGGTGCTACGGCGGGTGGAAAGTATGGAAGACGGGCGGATCAAAACGCAGGCAATGTGTTGGTTGCAAGGAGTGGGACTGGGTCCCTTGGCAGTAGCTCGGTAACATCCTCTGCAAGCTCGTCCCCAAAGACATCAACGCCTCGGCAGATTGCTGAAGAAAGCGAAGATGATGGAGGTACTGATGGAAAACCGTCTGTTTCAGGACTGTCACCGATGGAAAGTCGGAGTTTGGGGAGAAGAAAAGCACCGGGTGTTGGAACTGCTGGCAGTTTCTCGCCCGCTATTTCTGTTGTTTCTGAGCCAGCAGGTCTTGGATCAAAAATACGGAATCGATCGATTGTGGAGGAAGATGAATGAAGACGCGCCTCCCTTTGCTTTTATACAGTCTCTAAAAACACCGAAGCTACCGTTCTTCAAAGGTATATCAACGTGGCCTCACGCGCCATGCTTAACGCGAACCGCTGAGTCCAGCGCTGGCGCTTCTTTTGGATTTTCCGTCTGTAATATATTCAGTCCAAAAGTTTTAAGGAAAGCAATTTTCTGGCGATCTCTTCTTCACTCAGTCATCGCAAAACTCGAAATGCCCATGAACGGACTGATAGCCGACCTTCAAATGAAGTTGGCACTGGTCGAAAGCCAGATCAAGCAAATGATTCCTATAGCAAACCACCTTGCCCAGCAAATGATGATCCAGGGCCACTTCCACGCGGACTCTGCAAACTTAAACGCGCCAAGCCCGGTCAACCCGGCCTCCCCCGAAACAGTGCTTCTGAATCAACTGTCCAACGGGGTTTTGCCGGTGTCGCAGGCCGAGGACTGGATCAAGTCAGTAGAAAAACAATCAGCCAAAGAACCCAAAACAACCACGGACGCGTTGGCAGTGACGCCTATCGAGTTTGGTGACTCTGACAGAATATTTAACGAGTCCGAATCAAAGGAGAAGGAAAACTCCGTGTGGCGGCACTTGTCAAGTCGCGTGATTCGGTCCAGCACAAACGTTAAAGCCAAAACTCCGCAAGTCGGTGTGAGAAGTGTGCCTAGGCAGTCTCTCACGCCTGATGATGTTCCGGATAAACACGTGCGATCGAGCCTGAATATTGCTTCCCCGTCCCAACCGAGGCCATTGGATGGATCAACTCATGTACTCAAGCCGTGGCACAACAGCCGCCGCCGCTTCAGCGACTTTGATCAGCCCGTTAGGAGCAGCAATTCTATAGCTTCTGAGAAGCAAATCACGAGTCCGTTAAAGATCGCGGCTGCTATAGAGCCTCCAGAAACCGATGAATATGAAACTAGGTCCATCCAGGCTACACCAGTATTTGCGCGTCGTTCAACGCCCAAGGCCATTGCCTTTGAAAGCAAAATAGAAATCATGGACATTGCAACTACGGACAAGGAAGTACCGCCAAAAGCGGTCGAAACTGTTGAAGCAAAACCAGAGGCGAAATGGAGCTGGACTGGGACTGACGATAACAACGTGTCTACCGCCGAAAAGGCTGAGTTAATAGCTTCGACTGCCGTTCTTGCTATCCGCGAGGAGGATGAAGATTCCAAACGCCTGCCCACACCCTCCCAACCTTTGGATGCGCGTAAGAACATAATCCCTGCAGCAGCTCGGCTGGTGAAACAGTTTCCTCAAGAAAGTCTTCAACGTAGTTCCACCATCACCGAATCGCTTAAGTCTTTTGCAAGTATGTCAGCCGCGGGATCTGCGTTGGACTCGTTCGAGAGCATCTCAAAGAGTCCAAGCAGACTGCACAGGAGCAATTCACGAGATTCTTGGAAAATGGACTCTGGTTCCCACGGGATGCCAGGCCATTCTTCAAACAACGCTGCCGTTTACAAAAGCCTGCGGGCCAGTGTGGCCGCCAACAGTCGCCGAATGAAGGATGAGACGGGAACCCCAGTGTCGGCTTCACGGTCAGGCAATTCCGTGTTCTTGACTGTTCCAGCATCCATTGGTTCTCTGAGTCCGGGAGATGTGCAAAAGAGTGACACCTTGGGGCCGGCTTTTGAGGGTGAAAGACAGCATTCCTCTCGCTCCCGTGCCACGTCCATTTATTCTGCGGTGTTTGGGGCTGCGGCGGTTGCAAAATATAACGAAAAGGGATCTTTGGCGAGTTTGAATGAGCAAGAGAAGAGCACGTTTCCTCGACTTGAGAAGCAGGCTTCAGTGAAACGTGAATCACTGATGAGGCTGTTTTTGAGGATGGGGTTAAATCCGTTGTCCACCATAAACGTCAACTGGGATTTCGCCATGGCTTGTGAGTACTCAGCATTTAATGATTCCGTGCCAGCTGATTCAGATTTTGCACCGCTTTCCAGTAATATACATTACCATTCTATGGATTATTCCGCTTGAAATGGCGCTTCAACTCTATTTAGACCCTGCATTCAGTATCTTCCTTACCGTCATATTCCTGCTGGACGTGATATTAGAATTCTTGACTTTCCGAAAATCCCGGCTCACATGCGCGGACAGCAAAACTGTTTTCACACTCCGCGATTGGCAGCAACACTACCTTAAAACCACATTTATTTTGGACTTGATCAGCTCCGTTCCTTTCGAACTGCTCAATAGCGAGCACGCCGAATACCTGTGGATCATCCGCTTCCTCCGCTTACACAAACTCACTGGCATCATGACAACCAACCCCAAATTCGTCGCTATCCGAAAAGCGATTCAATCCGCATTGGGGATCGGACAAACGTTTAGTGTTGTGTTCCCGCTCATGTTTTGTTTGTGCGCGTTTTTGCACTTGCAAGCGTGTGCCTTGTTCCTGGTGGGTCGATTACAAGGATTCACAAACCCGAGTATTGCCGAAGTTCAGTTTGACGCGCTTGCGGCGAAGTATACGTGGGCGATTTATACGGCGGTGGGAAACACGTTCCCCATGTTTTACAGGTATTCCGAAAAAGCATTCACATATGTATTGTTGCTGGCAGTTTAAGTTAATGATTTTGTAATACAGACCTTCGAGTACGATGGAAAAATGTGTTGTTATTGCGTTTAGTATTGTTGGCGCTGGACTGGTGCGTTATTTCTTTCTTTCTTCCTTTTTTTTTTTTTGGCTGGCTGGCGCTAACCGTGTGTGTCTATCCAGTACGCATCCATTGTCGGAACAATCTCATCGTTTGCGATGGGAGTCAACGCGTCTGGACGACTGTACAAGCAGAAAATTGATGAGCTCAAAGAGTACATGCGGTACAAGGATCTGAGCGATATCACTCGGCGCAAGATTATGAAGTACTACGAAATCAAATACCGCGGAAAGTTTTTCGAAGAGGTGCGTTTTCTGAAGAAAAAAAGCGAGCTTTTTTCATCACTGACACCAGTTACTTCTTTGGGGGTGTGTACGAACACAGAGAGACCTTCTAGCAGACATGAACGACTCACTGCGAATGGAAATCTCCGTGCACAACTGCAGACAACTCATTTCAAAAGTAAACTTTTTACGTCGAGAAGCGGGCGACGGACGTGATGATGTCTTTGCGGGCCGTTTGGCCACAGCTCTCACCGCCGAATATTTCGTGCCAGGAGATTTGATCATTAATGCTGGCGATGTTGGGAATGAAATGTACTTTATCCTTACTGGAACTGTGGGGATTTATGTGAATGGTGTGCGGGTTGGGAAATTGGCGGATGGCGCGTTTTTTGGAGGTGAGAAGCTGCAGAGTTACTGTTTTGTCTTGTGAATATCAAACGTTTTCTTTTATTCCACAGAGTTGGCTCTGCTCGCCAATATTCCTCGAACAGCAACAGTCCAGGCGGCATCCTCATGTGCACTGTACAAGCTGACGAGATCTGATTTTATGAGGATTCTGATTGAATTTGACGACATGCGGGAAAAGATTACCCACATCTACAGGGAGCGGATGGACAAGTTTAAAGCGGAAGAACAGATCCGTCGATCAATAGTGGCGCGTTCATAAAATTGTCTTACGTGGCGGCTGTGGTTTTGGGGGACCGTTGTTTGCCTGATTCGGTTCCCAAAGATTACTATTTTGCGTTGATTGCAGTATTTATTTACTTGGTTTTGATTTGAGTATCCACCAGCAAAATAAAAAACAGCAACTCGTTGTTGTTGTAATAGTTTTAAACATATGCTTCCTTAGATGTGGTAGCCGTTTCTCAGGCTCCCTCTCCGGAATCGAACCCTAATTCGCCGTTACCCGTTAACCCGTTAAAACCATGGCAGGCCTCTATCGTGCCATCGAAAGTTGGTAAACCAGAAATTTTGTTACGAAGCAAATTTTAAGTTTATAAGAAAAAACCACTAACAAGAAACAAATTATTCCAGATTTGCGACAGGTTGCAAACGCGTGTCTGTTCATCCCTGCCCTCTCCTCCATGCCTTGCGCAAACACACATGAAAAAATATACAAAACATTTCGGTTCCCATTCCTTCTTTTCCTCTCTCACATCGTGCTCCCAAAAAATGACCCTGATGCGTTCAGTTCCGTCAGCAGAGACATGACTTCATCGCTATTCGACGCGCCATTTTGTATTGCATTTTGCGCTGCAGTCAAGAGTTCGGCAGGAATCACAAAATCAGGCATCGACTGCGGCATTTCAATCTTTTTCGACTGTTCCATTGAATTTGAATTTACGCTCATTGCATCCATTTTCGCCGCTACCGGCGGTGGCGGGGGCATGCTTGTTGGAGCTGTGACAGACGACGGTGAGTTTGGCGACATGATCGGTGTAGCTGATTCAAAGTCGGCGGAACTAGAATTATTCGGAGACGTTGGAGATGGAGTAGGATTCAATGTTGAGAAAGTCGATCCCCCGCCTTTCGATAGGTCCTGGTTTTTTGAGACAAGATCAACTCCCGGATCGTATCGTTGTCATCAATTCATACCTGAATCGCATCCACAATTTTGGCACACGCGCCTTCTTCTGTCCTAATCCACTTTTTCAAATCCAAAATCAATTTTTGACGCGCCTGCAGCTCGTTCGTGAAAGCCATTGTGAGCGAATTAAATTGTGTATTTGTCACGGAAGCATCTTGCGTTGCAGGAGCAGAGTTGATGGCTCGCTCGAGGTAACTGCGGTTGGCGTGTAAGCTTTTGATCGATTCCGTTTGGTTCAACACGTTTTTGACCTTTTTTTTTTGTGGTGTGTAAAATAATTTGAGGATGCAAGGCGAGAAATGTATCGCAGCTTTTTACCGTTTCAGAATGTTGGCTGGGCGCAGTTGGAATCGCAGGTGGTTTGCCAGACGTTGGAGAGGGTTTGGATGGGCTCGAAGGGCGGCCCCCACCCTTCACACGGGACTTAAGTTTTTCGACAAATTCGCGGGGATACACTGCTCGTTCTTCCCAAATTGTCAGAATACGTCGAACCTTTGTTATTTGATAATCATGATGAAGATGGTTTTTTTTTTTTTTTTGGTTTGATCAGTTTCAGAGGACTGGGGAAAACAACCAAAAGAATCAAAATTGCACCTTTGCATTCAGATCGTCCGATGCGCGGGATGAGAAGCGGGCGAGAGACTCTGGAAGCGCCTTTGCAAACGCTTTTGCATAATCGTCGCTCTTCTTGCGGGAAACTTGAAGCACGTCATTTGCCAGATACAGAAAAGCGAGCCGCTTCGAAGTGGACACTGTACAATAAACGGCGGTTAACGTCGCAAGATCTCAACGAGTTGTTGCAAAAAAAAAAANNNNGAGAGGGGTAAAAAAAAAAAACAAGAGGAGCAGCGCTAAAAAACCAAACGCATCATGAATGCCATTCCATACCTTTATCGAATTCAGAGGCCCACACTTGCACGCATTCACTTGCGCTTGATCTGTGATGAATGAGCCCTGAAACAAAAGCGCTTGGGTTAGTCGCACATCTGGACCCAAACACCCCCCGGCCAGAATACATACAGTGCGAGAGGAGGTTGATGGAATCTTGCGAGTCCGTCAGCTTTCCCAGTTTGCCGACGAGAGTTTCTTCGTTGAACATGTGTGTGTGTTATTTTTTTGGTTCCAACTTTTTACAAATAACTTCATTTAACTTTGTGCTGAATTGGGTGCACAAGCTGAATGCGCCAAGTTGGCCTTTGTGACTCAGTCTTACGCGTCCAGGAACTCTTACCTCTTTCAGTCTTTCTGCACATTTGCACACAGCGCTTGCTGCGAATCATACACGATTGAGGGAAGTATATTTGAATTAAACATCATTTATTCCCCTTCGCTGAGACAGTGTGCATCGTCTCACAAACTACATTCCCGCACTTCACCAAATCCGCTGCTCCACTTCAAAATGCATTGTATCGTATTTTTCGGCAGAGTTTCGATTCTGATTTAGACAACGGTTCCGGCAG
>QEAP01000423.1:0-11086 GCA_006535975.1 Chytriomyces confervae | reverse complement strand
ACCTTCTTTCTGAGGTCAGGCTTTCCCTTCTTGACAGTTGCGAGGACCATGTCACCGCAAGCAGCGGCGGGGAGACGGTTGAGACGCGAACCAATTCCCTTGACGGCCATGACGTACAGGTTCTTGGCACCTGAGTTGTCGGCGCAGTTCATGACGGCTCCGACGGGCAGACCGAGGGTCATGCGGAATTTGGATCCAGAGGCGGCGCTGTATATTTGGGTAATGGTGAGCACTTAGGATATGAGAAGGGTGACACAGAGGTGGGGGGTCAAGAGTTCGCCGGCCATCCACAGCCATCACGGCATCCTTCAGCCATACTGTATTCAGGTTCCGATTCGGATGAGATGCCCAAGGCAGCCATGGCGTGCTGATCAAGATGGGGATGGAGCTGGAGAGGAACATGTTCAACAAGCCCCAGGGACCACATAGAACGTTCACACCAGCAGAATGCCCGACAGCACACGAACAGGCAGGTCCAAATACAGTTCAGTTCAACTGCAGTTACGCCAGCAGATCCTTTTCGACGCCGTTCGATATGAGTCTCCAACCGCGCTTGAAGATCTTCCTTCCAAATGGATGTAGCGCAAGGCCAACTCTTCAATCTCTCGCCTTTAGACTGCTTAACGTCGCAGGGATCTTATTTGAAGGAGGGAGGAGGCGGTGCATGGGTGTTGAGTACGTACGCTCCCTTCGACATTTTGCTTAATGAATAAAAATTGGAAAAGACGGCCTCGCTTTTTGAAAAAAGACCACAACACTGAAAAAAAGGACGGCTGCTAGCGAGTATGGACAAGCGTATATTACGCTACATAATTACACTACGCTATACCGGCTCAGTTTACGCATCTGGGGCAGACGATTCAGGCAGAAATAGCGCGTGATTCTTGTTCCGTTTCGAGACCGTCCCGCAACAGAAATAGCATTGCATTTGCAACAACAACATTGGTATACGTGAGTGAGTACCCAGTTCAATCGCATTGAGACAACTTGCTTCAAGCTGGGTAAATGTTCAACTTTTGTTCAACTTTTGCAAATTTTGCTTTTATGCAGCCGATTGATTCTGCCACGAGAGAGAGGGAGGGGCAATGACCGCGACTCCGCGCGGAATACTTGCGACACTGACTTGCGCGAGTGGAATGTACGAGGTTAGCCCTGAACTCAGTATCTGAGGTCAGCAATTAATGGGAAGCTTTTCTTGGGACCCCAAGTGAACGCAGGGATCGCTTGACTGTTTTTGGATGTCCAGTCTGTGATTCATGTAAATCTCAACTATTCAAAAATGCAGGGGCCGATCGTTCAGCATGTAAATCGTTCTTCAAAGAACAAAGCCAAAAGAAATGGATTTCGCTGAAACCGATCAAACAGTCGCATTTACTGCAACTGCGGCCGTGGCTGCTCTACTGAATCTGGTCGTCTTGGTCTCCAGCCTCTTGACGCTCCATAAACTGACGCCGAGTTCTTTCTTGCAATACTCTCTCTGTTTCTGCGATGGAGTTGTTGCTACTGCCGATGCCGTCATAGGATGCAGTTCCCTCCTCAAGCATCTCTCGTTGGATCGTGCTGATACATTCCTGGGACTCAGAGTCTGTTCCATCCACGGCACGCTCCAGATATTTGGAGGAGGCTCTTCCCTGTTTCTGTGTCTTGGCCTAACGATTTTTAGATTCATGGTCATCTGTCGTGAGGCGATTCTTACTCAAAGATTTGCATACTTTTACGTGGCTGCTACCTTGTCTGTATCCGTTTTGATATCAACACTACCACTCATGTTGGGATCTGCTGAAAGCACGTACGCCGTTCAACCCAGCGGTTTATACTGCATCACAGACTGGACATCCAAAAACGCTCAAGCGATCCCTTTAGTCACAATGAACCTCATGACGTTGATACTGCCCGTCGGATTCATTGGATACGCGTACACGACTATATACTTTCGATTCCGCAAATCTCTTCTCGAGCTGCAAAAAACCAAGTCTTCCCATTGCATTGATTCTGAGATTATTGTCACGACTGAATGGGATGAAAAGTCTTCACAGTTGGGGGGTCATATGCAACCTGCTAGGGCTGCATCGGCTCTACATAATGCGAACGATGAGCAACGCGCGCTTCTTGTGCAGAGTTTTGTGATTGTGTTTGCGTTTCTTACTGGATGGTTGCCGTATGCCGTTTGTAAGTTTGCTCGCTGCTTCTTTTTTGCGCAACATGTATCAATCAGATTTATTTGTTTTTTTTTCCACCAAAACAACAAGTGATTATATACGAAGTTGCCACGTCTCGCTACTTTTCGGCAACGTACGACTTTTTTGCCATCTATTGCACCGTTCTCAACGGCGCCGTCAACCCAATTATTGTCTTGTGCTTCAACAAGGAAATTCGCCGCAATTTCACGGATTTCTTTGGATGGGCTCCAAAGAGTCCCAAAAGGGCGCTTTCTCGCGTTTCTCAAAAGAAAGAATGGAACGAGAATTTATAAAGCGACTGGAGATCCTACCGAAGTTGCCCTCGTCGTTGCATCACAGGTGGCCGGATTCACAAAGTCCTACTTTGCAAACACTGTGGGTCTTGAGATATTGGGCGAATACGCGTTTGACAGTGATCGTAAGATCATGAGTGTTTTACACGCTCAAAAGTGGGTCGTTTTTTAATGCTTTTGTGTTTTGTAAAATACAGACAAATTTCACGATTGAGCTTCCGCGTTTTTATGAAATGCGCACTTTTTTGCACTGACAAAGAAAACACTTGTGGAGAAAGAAAAATACGATGCACTCTCCAAGTTATAAATAAAATAAAATAAAAAAATAAAAAAATAAAAACAAAATCGCTGTCTGCTCAAGTCCGGCGTCACTATTTCAAAAGCGGATGAGACCTCAAAAAAACGCCCGGTACGGCTGCTGCTGGATGGGGCATGGAAAAAATAGCATTTTACATAATATTACATGAGACTCGACAGACAGCAATTTGTAAATCTTTGTTTTTTTCTCGCTTCCTGTCCCTTTCTATCGACAGGAATGCTGGGAGTAAACGCCAATTCTGGGCTAAAACCCACCGTACACGTCCTCCTGGAATACTTGGGACGCTAATGTGCGCAAGTTGAATACGCAAGATTTTTGTTTTTGAACACAGAACCTTCTAGTCAGCATCTAATGAGAATCCAATTGGACCCCCGATTGTATCATACTAAGTATAATGGAAATCTTAATTTTCCAAAACACGGGGCCAATCGTCGCAGCCAATATTTCCCCATATTTCGAGCCGTGTAAATCCCTCACCATGAAAAAGACGTAACTTGACAAATGGACGTACCTGAAACCGATCTAACAGTCGCATTTACTGCAACTGCGGCCGTGGCTGCTCTACTGAATCTGGTCGTCTTGGTCTCCAGCCTCTTGACGCTCCATAAACTGACGCCGAGTTCTTTCTTGCAATACTCTCTCTGTTTCTGCGATGGAGTTGTTGCTACTGCCGATGCCGTCATAGGATGCAGTTCCCTCCTCAAGCATCTCTCGTTGGACCGGGCAGGCACGTTTCTGGGACTTCGAATCTGTTCTATCCACGGCACACTCCAGATATTTGGGGGAAGCTCGTCGTTGTTTCTGTGCCTTGGCCTAACGATTTTTAGATTCATGGTCATCTGTCGTGAGGCGATTCTTACTCAGAGATTTGCATACTTTTACGTGGCTGCTACCTTGTCTGTATCCGTTTTGATATCAACACTACCACTCATGCTGGGATCTGCTGAAAGCACGTACGCCGTTCAACCCAGCGGTGTATACTGCATCACAGACTGGACGTCGAAAAACGCTCAAGCGATCCCTTTAGTCACAATCAATCTCACCACGCTGACACCGCCAATTGTATTCATTGGCTACGCGTACACGACTATCTACTTTCAATTCCGAAACTCGTACCTCGAGCTACAAAAATCCACAGGTTCCAAAGCCATCAGCTGTGAAACTGTTGCGAGCATGAGCAACAACCGAGTGGATGGAAAGTCGTCGTCACTGGAGCAGATGTTACTGCAAACTGCAAATGAAGAGCAACGCGCGCTTCTTGTGCAGAGTGTTGTGATTGTGTTTGCGTTTCTTGCTGGATGGTTGCCGTATGCCATTTGTAAGTTTGCTCGCTGCTTTCTTTTTTTGCGCAATGTATATCCAACCAGATTTATTTGTCTTCCCACCAAAACAACAAGTGATTGTATACGAAGTTGCCACGTCCAGCCACTTTTCGGCAGCTTACGACTTTTTTGCCATCTACTGCACCCTTCTCAACGGCGCCATGAACCCGATCATTGTCTTGCGCTTCAACAAAGAGATTCGCCGCAATGTCACAAATATCTTTGGATGCAGTTCAAAGAGTCCACGCTCACTACCTCGCCGCTTTTGACTTTCAAAACAAATGACCGACAAAAAAAACGCGGTCCTTTTGTTTTTTTTTTCGCGTTGAATAACACGGCGATGAAATAAAACAAAGTCCAAAACCAATCCGTTCGTTTGTTTGACGGACCGTTAACATTTGAAAATATAGTTTCTCTTTATGCGTGTACTGCATCTCAGATTTCACAATTTGAAGCTTCCGCTTTTTACTGAAATGCGTTCTGTTACACTGACAAAGAAACCCACCAAGGAGAAAGAAAAATGCGATGCACACTTAAGCTAAATAAAACGCGAAACAAATGTTCAACCTGAACAACCTCCCCCCCTGCCCCCGCTTGTTTGATTCACGGGTACAACTTCACAACCTCTCCATCCCATGCCCCTTGAATCGTTCCCAAAACACCAACCCCACATCCACCTTCACAAAACCCTCGTAAATGAATTTTGAGAGACGGAACCTTCTCGACCGCAACTCGATTCCCATTTTGATCTATAATTTCCACTGTTACAAGCTTTTTCCATTCGCTCGGTGCAACTTGCATGAGTCCGGCTTCAAGCAATGCATGTGTCAACACTGCGTTACCTCCCATCGTCATTTTCATGGAATTTTTGTTGTTGTTGTTGTGGTTGGGTATGGAAGGTTTGTCCGAGCTCATTGCAAACACGTATGCCATTGCAGCGTAGTTTCCTGCCACGTGAAATCGCAATTCAAATGCTCCGTTCATTGCATTCATGTCTACCAAAAAATGCGCAAACACTGCCGTGTACGGTTTCCGAGCTCTTGAAAAATTGGGGGATGAAAACAGTTGAAAACTGTCGGGAATCGAAAACGTTTGCATCGCCGCGTGGAGGTACTCTTTTGCGGTTTGATACCATACTATGGGTTGCTGCTTCTGCTTCTGCTTCTGCTTCTGCTGCTGTACAGCTCGTACACCGGGAAACTTGGATGGATCAATGAACGAGTATTGTTGAAGCAGTCGCGTTTGTAGTCGCGCGCCGCGGAGCCCGGATTCCAGCTCCGGGTACGTGTATCCGAGGGATTCAGTTGTCTTGGCGTCGTTGCTTGTCCAGGCGCTGTCGCTGTTGCTGCGGATTCGGAACGGTGCGAGAGGTATGGATGCGGTTTCTGCGTCTGGAAAGCCGCCGACGGTTGCTTGGTATAATGCGAGCATGCGATCCACGTTGCAGTGATGAAAGTAAAATACTTTGACGAAAATATAGGTTAGCTGAAAAAAAAGATATAAAAACCATAAAAAATAAGCCGTTTTCAGAACCTGGATCATAACTCGCGATACTTGGATCACCCATAAAACCCCCAATAGCGCCATGAACATTATCGTGAATATGCTCGAGACTATGAAAGTTCCTTGGATCCGTGTCATCCTTGTCCCGAGTTCGATTTGTATTGTGATTCGAGAAATCGGACCAGTTTGCGCTCAGAAACGGATCAAACAGCAGCCGCACCTGATCACGCGATTGCGCCACCAAACGCGGTGTGATGGACCGTTTCCGAAAAGTGGTGCGTCCCTTCTTGCGCAACGGTTTTGGAAACTTGTTGAACGTTGCGTTAGGGATTGTGAAGCTTGTGAATGGGTTTTCGATCCGTTTTGAGAGACCCAGTGGCGGTGCCATGATATCCATGTATGGGTTTGTGAATATTTGTGGACATGGATCGAGAAGAGACGCGTCAGAGGCCCAATCGTAGTATGGGAAGCGGATGGTCTCGGCAACGCTTGTCCACTCTTGCGTGTCGTTCTTGTACAAGGGCGCAATCACGTTCTTGGCCACATCAATAATGACTCTTTCAATGAGTCCAATGTACGGTCTGGGGGAAATGTGTTGCATGTTTTGGATATAAAAAAAAAAAAATTCAATGATTACTTTCCCAAACAAAAGTGTTTTTTTTTTACCGGTGCCAAACTGGAAACAGCGGGTCTCCATGCTTACAATACCCTGGCGCGTTCCCCGTCCCATCCCCTTTCACGCCAGGAAATCCATCATACGCGTAATTGCGAGGTTCGCCGTGAATGGTGGCAATGGCAGCGAGCGAGCGTGGATCCCGTTCATCCAACACATTCTTGATGTGTTCAAACGCTTGCAGGAATAAACTGTACTGTTTCTTGTTGGTTGGTGCGAAAAAGGCGTGTACTTCTTGTCGTGCGATGGCTTCGATTTCAAATCCAGAAAAATGGGTTTAGGTCCGATTAATTATAAAGTGAATCGAAAAAGATAAAAAAGAGGTGGAAAGGGGGAAGGTACACGCGTGTGTGCAGTTTTCACGTACGTTTGACGGATGAATCGACGATGGGAAGGTACAGGCTCGAGCGGCTACGGTCTTGCGAGGGTTGCTGGGTGGCTTGAACGGCGACTGCAATCACAGCAGTGAACAGCGTTGCGACAGCAATAACGGCGTGCAGCTGCATGGGATGGGATGGGTTCGGTACTGCGTTGACGCGGGCTGAGTGCTGTTGGGGGGGATACGCAGTTGCTTGTGCGTGCAGTGGTTCTTGTGGTTCCCCACGTTTTTTTTTCTTCTTCTTTTTCAAGCCAAATATTTTAAGATCCTTTTATCACACACCGAAAATGGCTCTTGACCGTGCACTTGGTCATTTCACAAAATGGGTCATTTATCTTTGACGGCTCATTCTAAAGATTTGCCCCCACTCATACAAACATATTACTTCACCGTTTACTTTATTTGTGCAAACAACAACATGGGAAACTACTAGTGTGGGGGGGTAAAAACTACAAGAAAAGGAAGCAGTCAAAACAATGCTGAAAAGGTCCCCTCACGAAGGCCCCCCCTCACGGGTACAACTGAATCGCATCTTCACTCCACTGAGTGTATGGGTTATTGTCCTTGTCCTCGGCATCGTGCAGGCAACCTCTCAGAATCACGTTCAGGGTTGGGAACCGGCTCAAATCCACAGTGTCACCGACAAAGTCGCGGATCTCCACTGTAACGTGTTTCTTCCATTCTTCAGGCTTGTGCAGCAACCCAGCTTGGTACAGTTCAAATGTGAGAACCACGCTGCTTCCAATCACCATAACATCGCCGTGATGGTTCTTGCGAGTTGCAAACACGTAACTGGACCCGGCTGCATGGCCGTCAACTTTGAAAACAACCGTGAAAGGCTCATCGATAGAATGCATGTCAACAGAAAAGTGCGCGTAGGCAGCTTCACCGCCAAAGGCAGCCGCATCTGTTCCTGCAGGAGTCGTTGGCTTCGTTTCAGTGTACGTAGTGGCCTCAATACGGTGTTTGAAGCCAGCCAAGCTGTACGCTTTTGCAAAGCCTCTTTCCAGGTATCGAGTGGCTTTCTGGTACATGGATGGAGAGCTGCTGATATCGCGAGTAGACATGTCACGGCGTTCAACAGAATCACGACGGCGACGGTTTGGGTTGGTGTCTACAATCCCCGCTGGGTCTACAAAAGTGTATGTCTGGTACAAGGAGCGTGCGAGTTGAGTTCCGCGGGTGCCGTTAGCGAGTTCTGGGTACGTGTATCCAAACGCTCTTGTGGAGTTGGAGTCGTAACTGGTCCATGCATCATTGCTGCCAGGCCGAATTCGGAATGGAGTCAGTGGAGTGTTGGCAATGGACGGGTCGGGGAATTCATTAAAGCATGCTTGGTACAGCGCCGTCAAGCGATCAATGTTGCAGTGGTGGAAGTAAAAGATTGGGTCGTAACTTGCTGACGCGGGGTTTCCCATGTATGAACCGCTACCAACGTAACCGTGAATATTGTTGTGAATTCCCTCAATACTGTGGAACTGGCGTGGGTTTTCCGGGTCTCCAGAGTCCATTTGGGTGTTGGAGAATGCAAACCAGTCTTCCAAGGTGGTGTCAAACAGGAGACGAACTTGGGCTCTCGTTTGAGCAACTTCGTGCGTGCTCAAGGATCCAGTGCGGTAAGTCTCTTGGCTGCGCATCCCGCTGGATCGCATTTCATCGTAAATATCTTCGGGGAGGCTGAAGCTCACGAGAGGGTTTTCCATTGTGAATTGAGCGCCGTTGGGTCCTACAAGGATAACAACGCTGGGTTCGGAGAAGATTGATGGGTACGGGTCTTTCAGAGCTGCGTCGGAGGCGTAGTCCCAGTACGGGAATCGAATGGTCTTGGCCAGGGCCACCCACTGAGTAGTGTTCTGGGTATAAGTGGGCGCAATGACCGTGGTAGCAATCTCGACAATTACGCTCTCAATCAAGGCAATGTACGGTCTGGAAAAAACAAAACCCGGCATGAATAAATATTTACTTTTCCAAGCGATGAAATAAAATAATGGTGTACCTGTGCCACAAGGGGAAGAGAGGATCAGCATGCTTACAGTAACCCCTGTTGCTGTCTCCCTTTGGACCGGGGTAGTTGTCGTAGGGCATACCCTCTGGTTCTCCGTGGATGTTGGCAATGGCGGCAAACGAGCGGGGATCCGTTTCTGGCAGAGTTTTCATGTAGTAGAAAGCTTGCAGGAACAAACTGTATGCCCGAATGTTTTTGGGTCGAAAAAGTCGTGGACTTCTTGGCGGGAGTAGACTGCGAGGGGAGGGGGGTCAGTTTTGGTGCATTTCTCGGACAACAGAAGAAAAGGGGTGGGTTGGGGGTACCTGCGTCTGATGCTTTCCACACTGGCATGTACATGAGTCCGTCTGTTCCAATGGCGGACATGTGCTGGCGCTCGGCACCGGCCCTGTGGACACCGATGTGGTCGGGGTAAGCGTTGCTGGTGCTGGCCATGGCAGTGGCTTGGATAAGCGCCAGTGCCGCTGAGAGGATGCCAATGAGTTGCATGGGTTGTTGTTTGATGTTTAGTTGTGAGGCAGCAAGAAGGGCCGTTTCTTCGTTTTTATTAACGTTCAGTTCAGGTTGAACACGCACGAGGGCAGTTGAACATGTTGAAAGTGCCAAGATAAAAACAAGGTTTGATCGAGACGCAGGGTTCGAACCCCGCTTTGGGCAAAACGGGTTGTTTGTTTTGATGCTGGTGCAACTTCTTGTTTGCTCTTCTGGTTTCGTGTTCCTTTCTCGTTCCTGTTACGAGAGGGAAGGGAGGAAGCTGTGTGCTAGTAGAAGAGATGTATTCACACTTGATTGACGTGCAAGAGTCTAAGTGACTCACACTGATGACAGCTGGAGTTGAACCTTGTTCTGTGTTCATTGCAGCTGAACCACATTGGCCTTGACAGTGTTCAGAAGTATACTTCGTTTACTTTTTATTTGGGCCAACAACAGAAAACCACTTGGTGAAAATACAAGCGAAAAAGAATAGAATACAGACAGACTAGCAATGCTGAAAAGAGTCCTCTTCACGGGTACAACTGAATCGCATCCTCACTCCACTTAGTATACGGGTTATTGTCCTTGTCCTCGGCATCATGCACGCAACTTCTCAGAATCACATTCAAGGTGGGGAACAGGCTTAAATCCACAGTGTCACCGACAAAGTCACGGATCTCCACTGTAACATGTTTCTTCCATTCTTCAGGCTTGAACAGCAGACCCGCATGGTACAGTTCAAATGTGAGAACTACGCTGCTTCCAATCACCATTACATCTCCGTGGTGAGTCTTGCGCGTAGCAAACACGTAACTGGACCCGGCTTCGTGACCGTCAACTTTCATGACGACTGAGAAAGGCTCATCGATCGAGTGCATGTCGACGGAGAAATGCGCGTAAGCAGCGTCACCCCCAAACGTGGATGTCTCGTCTCCTGCCATTGCTGGCTTCGTCTCAGTAAACGTCGTGGCTTCAATACGCTGTCTGAAACCAGCCAGATTGTATGCTTTTGCAAGGCCTCTTTCTAGGTATCTGCTAGCTTTCCGGTACATGGATGGAGGACCACTGACGTCGCGAGTAGACACGTCACGTCGGCGGCGGCGGTTTGGGTTTCGGTTGGTGTCTTTAATACTGTCTGGGTCTACAAAAGAGTATGTTTTGAACAAGTTGAGTGCGAGTTGTGTTCCGCTGGCGCCGTTCGCAAGTTCTGGGTACGTGTATCCAAACGCTCTTGTGGAGTTGGAGTCGTAACTGGTCCATGCATCGTCGCTGCCAGGGCGAATTCGGAACGGAGTCAGTGGAGTGTTGGCAATGGACGGGTCGGGGAATTCATTAAAGCATGCTTGGTACAGCGCCGTCAAGCGATCAATGTTGCAGTGGTGGAAGTAAAAGATTGGGTCATAACTTGCTGACGCAGGGTCTCCCATGTATGAATTATGACCAACGGCACCGTGAATGGTGTTGTGAATTCCCTCAATATTGAGGAACTGGCGTGGGTCTTGCGGGTCTTTAGAGTCCTTTTTGGAGCTGGCGAATGCAAACCAGTCTTCCAAGGTGGTGTCAAACAGGAGACGAACTTGGGCTCTCAATTGAGCAACTTTATGTGCGCTCAAGGATCCAGTGCGGTAAGTCTCTTGGCTGCGGAACCCCAAGACCCGCAGTTCATCGTAAATGGCATCGGGGAGGCTGAAGCTGACGAGAGGGTTTTCCATTGTCAATTGAGCGCCGTTGGGTCCTGCAAGGATAACAACGCTGGGTTGGGAGAAGATTGCTGGGTGCGGGTCTTCCATAGCTGCGTTGGAGGCATAGTCCCAGTACGGGAATCGAATGGTCTTGGCCAGGGCCACCCATTCAGTAGTATTCTGCGTGTAAGAGGGTGCAATTACCGTGGTAGCAATCTCGATAATCACGCTCTCAATCAAGGCAATGTACGGTCTG
>QEAP01000422.1:0-22460 GCA_006535975.1 Chytriomyces confervae | reverse complement strand
ATTCGGGACAAAAAAATGGGTACAAGCCCCGAAGCACTATGCGCAGGATTTCCGCGAGAGTTTGAAGTGTACCTGAACTATGTGCGTGGGCTGCGGTTTGACGATAAACCGGATTACTCTTTTTTGAAGAAACTGTTTGTGGACTTGTATGAAAAGATGGAGCTGCATAAGGAGCCGGAGGGTTTTGATTGGACTTCTCGTGCTCGAGTATGTGATCTTTTTTGTGCTGCAAACGACGAATTGAGTGACTGACGATTTGGTTCCTTCCTTTCGCCCCAGTCAAACTCATCCATGATGGTCACATCTGATAACAACGAAGAAACAACACAAGCCAACGCCGCTGGCCCTTCCGCGATGCGAACATCAACAGCACATGCCGCCATCCCACCAAACCCATCCCCCGCAGCCACAGCCGGAGGGACAACAACTCTACGAAATTCAGGCGTAGTCAACAGCGCTGGACAAGTGACTGCAAGTGCAACAGCAGCTGGCGCATACACAGGTGTTCGGCGGAGTACATTCACGCGACGAGATGCTGGAGGTGCTGCTCAAGAGGATGGTACTGGTGTGAGGAGTATAGGAGTAGCTGCTGCTGCTGCTTCTGGGGGTGTCGCATCTTCTCGGGTTCCTATAGCGCCCAATGCGTCTACTGAGGGAATGCCAGCAGCACCTGCGCGGAGGACGAGTGCACGGTTGATGGAAGCGAATGTGACAAGAACTTATAAATATTGAGTCGCGTTTCTTTATATTGTTTTTTCATGTCTTTTTTGTTCAATTCTTTTTCTTTTTTTCTTATTTTTCTTTTTTTTCTTTTTTTTCCTCTTTTTTTATGATCTCAACTGGGTGTACGAAAAAAGCTCGTGGCTGAATAGAAATTTGCAGTGCCGAAAATGAGAGCGGTATATATTTCCTTTATTTAACTTTATTTATCTTTGGTAAAACATTTATGATCAACAAACAACGCGTCCAATCCAGATGGTGCCAGCAAATCACGCAGGGTGGACAACAAAAACAACAAGAGCCCTCTCAAGCATATCATACCCGGCCCCGAAGGTCCTGCTGCTGCTCCGACTGCTGATAATGATACCCAGCCATACTTGGCGGCTCCATCTTTGGAGTATGATACGCTGGATTCGAGCTACTGAACTGCGAGGTGGGTGGCAACGGCCCCACATCCAGCCTTTCCATATCAGAAGTGTCTTTTTTGGAACGGAACCAGTAAACGAGTCCGCCAACCAAACCAAGGAGGACAAGCACTCCTACAATGATTCCTGCAATGGCTCCACCAGACATTCCTTGCGTTGCGGTGCCACTGCCGCTGCCGTCGGAGTTTTGGCTTCCGCCAGCAACAACAGATGTTGGGAATGCAAAAGAGTTGCCAGTGGAGGATGGGAACATGAAATCACCGCCACTGCCTCCAGTGGTGACAGGAGGACTCGGTGCTGCAGTTGAAGTCAATGTTCGGCTCGAGGTACTGGAACCGGAAGTGGTCAATGTCCCCACAATGCCCGTAGTAGTAACCACACGCGTGGTCGGTGCAACAGAAGGCGGCGACGGCGGCGGAGCAACAACAGAACCATCAACACTCAATGCAATGCCATGTGTGGTCTGACAGAATGCCTGCATCGTAGCCGGGTTTGAATAGTTGGGCGACCCCAGTCCTCCCCTTGCTGGCAGTGAGTTTGACAGCGCAAATGGGAATTCAGCGCTGCTCTGGCAACTGTTGCTCAAGTTGATGACGGCGTCCATGACTGCTTGCGTGCAATTGTCTGGGACGTTGCTGAATCTGGCATTACCGTTGGCAGAAGCCTGGGAGAGGGGGGGTAATTGTGTCAGGCCTTTGAGATGGAGGGTACGTGAATCATGTGAAGGCGGGGGGTTTGTTACCAGCGCGACTGTGAGAGAGCGGCAGAGGTCTGACATGGTTTCCAAATTAGGGCAAATTGAAAATGGAGGTTTTGCCCAGGCGGGCTTGGCACCGTCTGGAATCTGTGCGACCGGCTGTGCCGCGAGCAAACGGGGTTCGTTCACGCAACGAGGCGGAGTTGACGGGAAGAGGAGGAGTTGCTGCCGCTGCCGCTGCTTTGGGAGAATAGTCAATGTTATTTATTTTTCTAGCGCATGATCAACAATGCAACCAACGCGGAGTCTTGAGACAACAAAACAAAAACCAAATAGACTCAAACGCATCAAATCTGTTCACGAATCGCCTGTTTCACGTCTCTCTCGACAGCATTCGATCTCTGCCCCGCACTCTCAAAGTACACTGGCGGAGCATCCATCCCCACAGACGAATCCCGTCCAAATAGCTTTGAAATGGATGTTTCGAACGCGGCAGCTTCGCCAAACGCGAGACCCAACTCGCTCTGCATTTCCTGGCGTGTCAGCGTTAACAGCGTTCTTCCACTGACGCGTTTGTCTTTTTTGGAATAAATTGGGGGTCAACTTAACAAACTCGGTTTATCGCCTTTTTTGGACGAGGAAAACACTTACTCAGAATCTGCCAACTAACAGCCGTACCAAACTCAGGAATTTCTCTCGCCCAGTACGCACACTGCTCAACGCTCCAGTCTTCAGGGTTCGTTGTCTGGAGAGATTTTGGAGCCACGCTGGCGATTGCAGCATCATACATGGCTGGGGAACGGACCGGGACACCCGCGGTTTGTGTATATGAAGTGTAGGCAGAGTTAAGAGCAGCGTCAAATACGTTTGTTGGAGTTTGTTTGGGTGGAATGGGTGGTGCTTGTTGGTCTTGAAGTGTGTCTGATGTTGCGGCGCTTTTAACCAAAGAAAAAAAGAGTTGTAAACGAGGATCCGTTTTCCATTGTAGACAATATTGAAATTACCTTGGAGTGTACGCGTTGTTGGCTGGCATATTATACATGTGGTCAGATCTCGCCGACGAAGGAAGCGGTTGCTGCTGCGACTGCTGATAATGATACGCAGCCATACTTGGCGGCTCCATCTTTGGAGTATGATACGCTGGATTCGAGCTACTGAACTGCGAGGTGGGTGGCAACGGCCCCACATCCAGTCGCTCCTTATCAGAAGTGTCTTTTTTGGACCGGAACCAGTAAACGAGTCCGCCAACCAAACCAAGCAGGAGCAGCACTCCTACAATGATTCCTGCAATGGCTCCACCAGACATTCCTTGCGCTGCTCCGGTCCCGCTGTTGGAGTTTTGGCTTCCGCCAGCAACAACAGATGTTGGGAATGCAAAAGAGTTGCCAGTGGAGGATGGGAACATGAAATCACCGCCACTGCCTCCAGTGGTGACAGGAGGACTCGGTGCTGCTGTTGAAGTCAGTGTTCTGCTCGAGGTGACTGTGCGGGAAGTGGTCAACGATCCCGTCGTCGTCGTAGTCAAGACCCCAGCCGAAGTCGTAGGCGACGGCGGAGCAACAACAGAACCATCAGCACTCAATGCAATGCCATACGTGGTCTGGCAAAAGGCTTGCATCGTGGTTGGGTTGGAATAGTTGGGCGACCCCAGCCCGGCCTTTGCTGGCAATGAGTTTGACAGCGCAAAGGGGAACGCCTCGCTGCTCTGGCAACTGTTGCTCAAGTTGATGACGGCGTTCATGACTGCTTGCGTGCATTGGTCAGGGACGCTGTTGAACCTGGCGTCAGCGTTGGCAGAGCTCTGGGGGTGCAATGAATGGTTTAAGTGGAGCCTGAGATGGACGGAGTGACTTGCGTGAAGGGGGAGCTGTTACCAGTGCGATTGTGAGTGCGCGACAGGTGTCCAGCAGTGTCGACATGGCTTCCAAATTAGGGTAAATTGAAAGTCATTCACGTTTTTATGCCCAGGAAGGCTTGGCGCTATCTACATTTGATGCAAGGAGCTGTGCGCGAGCATTGACCGACGAGGAGTTCTCCTTCGCGGCGTATTCAAGCGCGCGCGTGTTGTCAGTGAGTATTTACATGGCGCGTGTGAGCGTTTCATTCGCTTCCCTCAACCATTTCCCACCAACTTTTCAATCGAGCTTTCAAGAATAATTGCGGCTGAAATCGACAGACCCAGCTGCGCTCTCATATCACTCCGGCTGAGATTGAGCAGCTCCTCGCCGTTAATGTTGTGGTCTGAAGGAAGAGTCGTGAGCGACAACACTCTACGAACATGGATGAAAAACTTACAGCGCAAAACTGAACTCATTTCCATTCCCACATCCGAAATGGATCTGGCCCAGTGACACACTTGATCGACACTCCAAGTTTTTACTTGATTCGGATTCACAGAGTCTGCTGCGCTAAAGTTTTCGCTTGCACTTGAAAGATACATGGGTATAAACTCTTCGTTTCTCGCCGCTGAAGAAGAAGCTGCTGCTGAAGCATTACGGTTCATGAACGGAATCAAAAACTTGAATCGCCGTTTCGAACTCAAACTCCGCCGCCCCCTCCGGCGCCACACTATCAACAACAACACCACAAACAGTCCAACAGCAAACCCTGCTCCGAGCGTGATCCCAGCGATTGCAGGCGGCGTCACAACACCAGCAGCTGTGGGCACATCAACAACAGGAGCATCATCAGGCTTGCTGCCAGTTGGGAGCGAGTCCAACTGGATCCCGTAGGTATAGAAACAATAGGACACCATCTGCGCAGGATCCTTGTAATGGCTGTTGCTTGAATTGAATTGGAACGGAAAGTCGCTGGGACTGCTGCACTCGTTGTAAAAGGATTTGAGGGCCGTGAGCACTGCAGTGGAGCATTTGTCGGGTGCGGATGAGTCTGCCACTTGTTGGTCGTATTCTTGGCCTTCACGCAGACATTCTGGAACGACAGACATGTTGTGTTGTTGTTGGAGATTGAGGGAGATGTCTAACGTTTCCTTTTTTTTTATTTCTGTGAATAGATGGGCGGACCCATCAGCTGAGAAATCTCCTTCTCCAGCACGATTGCCGGGCCCAGGCGCAGGCCCAACTCGTTCTTGATGTCCTCGCGCTTGAGTTGGAGCAGCACTTCTCCCGTGATGCCGTGGTCTTGTGCGCAAGTGGGGGATCAGTTCAAGGACCCATAAAACTGAAACAAAAGTTTCTCACATCTCACAAGCCGCTCGACTTGATCGCCAATCTCGGGAATACGCGACGCCCAATTGGCAGTCTGATTGACCGTCCACAGATACGGCGGCTCCGTCTCAAAGTCCTTTTGTTCTTGCTTCTCTTTTGATATGTTGCGATTAGTAGACCTGCGTGATGAATACGACGTGTTCAGGATGCTGTTGAAACCGCTGGAATCCTTCTCGGCGATTTCTTGCCCGGGTCGAGGCTTCTCTTGGTTGAGGATGGAGAAGTGGTCGCTGGTTGCCTCAGTGTACGTGCGATGCAGCTGTGGGCTCCTAATCACATAACTTTACGGTTAGTACACACATGTTACGAATAAACCCCATATGCTTGTCAAACCTCGCTGACGAGGCCGTCTCTGACGTGCCACCAGCAGTTGAGCCAGAGTACTGCGTGGAGTCCATCGGGATATCACCGTCTAACGAGTCTTGCATTTTGACATGTCGGTTGTTGCTGGTGCCACTGATTCGGTGTGCCCTTTGCCGCAATTTTCTGCATCTCCACAGCAACAGCGCGGCTACAACGAGCGCCAAGAACAGACACGCCCCAACCACAATCATTATGAGTATAGGTGTGGACAGCATCGAAGGAGACTCCTGTGTACTTGTATTTGAAGCAGCGTTGTTTGTTGATACAGTTGAAGTTGGCGCTACAACGCCATTGGATCTTGTCACTGCACTTTGTCCTGCTGGGCCTTCATTCACAGCACCTTGTGATGGAGCTGCATTCGAGGGTAACGAACTCTGCGCCGCTGCCGAAGGAATTTGCGGCTGGCTTGACTCGCCCACAGTCCGCAAAGCCGATTCAACTGTCACTGCAGGAGAGGGAGCAACAACAGTGGGGTTTTCAGGGACCAACGACGACGGGACTTGCGATACCGGCGTTATTGGCCGCGTGGCTGTCGGGTTTCCAGGATTCACGAGCCAGATACCATGGCTTGACCAGCAGTGGGTTTGCATTGTTTCAGAGTTGACGTAGTTTGCGTTGGGACTGGTAAACTGCCACGGTGCATCGGAGGGTAGGTAGCAATCGTCATGCCTGTTCAACATGGTGAGCCCAGCATTTAGGTCCAATTCAGTGGGTGTGTACCATCCATCCACGTCGCCAATGACCTCCTGGTTGCAGCCGTCCAGGAGGGGAAAGTCCAAGATGGAGCGGGCGTACGACTCAGCCAGGGCGTCTGCGTCCTTCTTGCACAAGGCCTGGCGCGGTGTCAGCGTGGCCATATTTGTTGTCTGTTTTGATTGGTGCGGTTCAGTTGAGGAATTTGAGTTGGTTGCCAAGTTGTGAGCTTCACAAATTTTTCAGGCTGCACCAGCAACTTATAATATACGTTGTCTTTTATATCTAAAACGGCAGGCACCGCGTGGCAATGTCCACAAAGAACGGGTATGGTCAGTCAACAACAACAACCCCGTCACGGCTGATAACTCGGAGGCGCCGCAAGCGTTGGCCGCAACCTCTCAATCGCCGCAGAGAAACTCATGCGATCATTCAACCGGTACAACCCCAAATCCTCCCTCATTTGCTCATTCGTCAGTTTAAACAGCATCTCCCCCGTCACACCATGCGACCTCAACGATAAAGATACACGCGGTCCAAACGAATCTACCGTCAACGCCCACAGAGCTACTTGTTCCACGTCCCAATCAAATGGCGAAATTCCCGACATGCCCCGTCGTGAGCCTTTTGCAGCAGCGGTCGCAGGAGAGACGACAGTGGCGGTGGGTGAGAGGATATCATCAAACGGGTTTCTTTGTGGTGCAGTGAGTGCTTTTGCTTCTTTTTCTTTTGAGAGGATTTGGATTTCTTCGGGTTCTGAGTACGCGTCAATGATGTGAGAGGTGTCACTGTTATGGTTTTTTTTTTTTTTCAGAAATCACTTTTTCCCATTGGGCAACATTTTTTGAATTCACTTACTGCATCATGTAGACGGGTGGGATCGGAGCTGGTAGGATAGACAGTTCATCGATTGTCTGGTCATCATATACACTCTCGTTCCTGGATGGATAGCAAAATCAGGGGACAACGACCGCAAATAGCACATTCAGAGATACTCACGACATGAGGGTCCGAGTAGTCGCCGTTCGCAGGGTGGCGGTCTCTGGGGTGTGGACGGGCCGTTCCAAGACAGTGTCGCCCCTGCCACAGCCAAACCCAACGGAACAGCAGCAGTTAGCGTTGAACTACCTGCGCACATCACATGCGCTGTAACGTCATCCACCAACCTTCGAGGCACGGGACCAAGTTCACGTTCGCTGAAACTGCTTTTTGTGCTAACCCTAAATAACAAAATAATTATTTCAAACAATTCTCCTTAATTGCGTTACACACACCTTGCGATTTCGGCGTTGGCTCCGACGAACGGCGACGTTCCTGGTGCGGGCGTGGGCGACGCGTAGAGAGGGATCAGCGCGTCGTTGTCGTCGTCTTGGCCTTGCGTGGCGTGGCTGTGTGTGTGTGAGTGTGTGTATGTGAGTGATGTGTGAGTGCGAGTGGAGAAGGCGACAGAAAGAACTTCCTGCGCCGCCCTCAACGCTCGCAAAGAACGTAACTTGAACTGTATCAATAAAAAAACACTCTCTTACCCTCCTCCATTGAAGAACGCATTCTCCCATATCCTCGGTTGCTCCTTTCTCCGCTTTCGAAACACATACCAAAAGATACCCAACCCAACCACAAGCGCACCCATCAAAAACCCTACAATCACTCCCACAGACGCTGGGGTCGCTGATTTCGTATCGGCCACAACGGATCCTGCTGACGGAGATATCGCTGCTGCTGTAGAGGTCCTTGTCATGACGATGCGTCCAATCTCAGACGAGGTGGAAGTTGGAGAAGAGATCTGCGCCACTGATTGCGTAGAGTTGGGAATCCCGGTTGGTGACGGCCCGGTTGAGGGTGGCTCTGCTGAAGAAGATGTTTCGAGGGTTGGGCTTGTCTCCACTGTGGGTGCAGTTGAAGAGGCCGATCGGGAGGAAGTTGATTTTACAGGTGACGGTGAGGGCGATGGCAGGGTGAGAGAAATGCCGTTCCAGATGTAGCAGTCTGCGACCATGCCCTTTGGTGTTGTGTAGTAGGTTGAGAGTGACTTGAATGGGTACATGGTGTCGGTTCTGCAAGTGTTGTAAAAGTCGTTCATGGCATTGAGGACATATTGGGAGCATGACTGTGGGGCCATGGAGTAGATGTATGCGTCGCTCTGGAGACAAGAGAATGAGTTAGAGTGTCTGTCTCTGCCTCTGTCCCTGTCCCTGTCTCTGTCCCCCTTTCTCCCTCTCTCCCTCCCTCCCTCCCTCACTCTCCACACCTGACAAACACAAACATACAAACAAACATACAAACAAACACTTACGTAAGCATTTGACAGGACCAAGCACCTTTGGTTGCTGCTGCTGCTCATTCACAGACAAGCGTGCACTGCTTTGCTTGTGCGTATCAAAAAATATATTTATATTTATGATCATTGTTTCAATTTGGGGGAAATCTCTTTTTGATTAAATCTATTTGTATTTACGCAGAGTCTATTTTGAATTGAAGACCCATTTATCTTCTATTTATCTTCTCTATTTATTTTATTTATTGTTTTTATTTATTATTTTCTTTTATTTATTGTCTCTATTTATGTTCTTAATTGTCTCTATTTGGCTCTCTTCAGCCGTCGAATCGCGCCTTCAAACAACACAGCTTGGCCCAGCACCAACCCAAACTCGTCCCGAATCTGCTCCCGCGTCAGCTCCAACAGAACTCGTCCGTCAATGCGATGCACTTTTTCGCAAAAAAAAAAAAAAAGACAGACTCAGGTTTCAACACTCGCAAAAAAAAAAAAGCAACCTCATCTTCTGCCTCTCACCTCGAATCTTATCCAGAAACTCTTGCCCCACATCTGGCAGTTCAAATGCAGCCCACGCAGCGACTTGGTCCACTGTCCATGCTTCTGTGGGAGAGATTCGCCATGAGTCGGTCTTTTCGCGTTGTTGGTGTTGGTGTTGGCGTTGTTGTTGGTGTTGCGTGCGAGATGCGTTGCCGGCATATGCCGTGTCTAGCAAGTTGGGTCTGGAACAAAGGGGTAAGCAAAAGCACTCTGTTATCCATGTCCAAGTTTCCCACAAGTTGTCACTGACCTGTGCAGTTTGGGATCATCGAGGAGACGGATTGTGCTGGCGGGTCTGATCCAAAAATCATCAATATACCTAATATTTCCCAGCTTTCAGTCGCGGCTTACCTTCGAGGCGCATTTTGCAGCATAGAGTACCGCGGTGGTTCAACAGTGCGTGACCCTTGCTCAGAGGGAACATTACTGAAATCTTGTCGATCCATCTCAATCCTGACGCGACCGCTCAATCGAAACATTTTCAAATGCTGATAAACAACAATCCCACTCACCATGGTGCCGTATTAATCCGCGATTCCCGCAATTTGGCAGATCTTCGAAACAGAATCACGCCAACAGCAATCATGACGGCAAGAACCGCGATTCCTCCCAAACTCGCTCCAAGAATGAGACTCATGGGAGTACCCCCGGTGTCTGAAGTCGATCCTGTATTTGCTGTATTTGATGCAGTTGGAATGCTTGATGTTGATTTGTTTGTTGCGTTGGCAGGGTTTCCAACAACAACAACACCAGCACCACCACCGCCAGGAATAGATGTGACGGGTGCGGGATTGTTTGGAGATCCATTGGATGCGACGCCGCTTTGTGATGTTGGAACGGTAGCCGGCACAGCCTGTGAATTCGCAGGGTCGACAGGAACAGAAACGACAGGAACAGAAACTGGAGGTACTTGTGTGTCTGGAGGTGTTGATACAATTGGAGGATCCGGCGCTGATGTCGGAGATGCGCCTCCAGAAGCAGGATCAACCACAGTGATGCCAATGCTTCTGCAGTACCGCAGCATGCTGTTGGCGCCATCGTAGTTGGATGAGAGGGAGACAAACTCGTATATATTGCAGCGGTAATAGTCATACAGAGCCTGCATAACGCCTGAGAAAAAAGAGAAGGGTTACTTTGACGCTGTAAGGAAGGGGCGAATCTACTCACGCTGATCACAGCCGTCATTGGCCGAGTACTGAGCATACGCTGCAGCGTAAGCAGCTTGCTGATCTACACACGTCGCAGTTCCAGGATCATGCAACAGAATCGAACGAGAGTTTTTACAGAACCGCAGCATTGTATTGGGGCTGTCGTAGTTTGTGTTTGTGCTTTTGAAGGCGGAGCGGGAGCAGCTAAAGTCCGCGTGAAGCGCGTTCATGACTGTCTGGTCGCACTGGTCCGGGGCGGTGGATGCGCTTGCGGCGGCGGTGTACGCGGCATCCTCGCTGCTGCATTTGCTCATGTGCGCTGTGCTGGTTTTTTTCTGGACAATTGTTGCCTGGGCAAAAGTCGGGGCTTGCTGGAACCTTTGATTGGGGGCTGCTTGCTGGCACACCCGCACCCACACCTGCCTTTTATATGTGACAAACACTGTTTTGTTTGCCGAATCGGCATCGCGTAACCCCACTTACCAAGCATCCAATATATCCGCGATGGACATGCCGTCAAAGTTGCGGACTTGTGCCCAATCAGTGCAAAAAGCAAATTGACGCGCGAATTGGGGGTCTGTAATTTCATTTGCACCTTTGAGTCTGAAAACGCGGTCAACGTGCTCGATTCAAAATGTTTTCTCCCAAGGCCACGGCATCGCCCCCAGTGATTGTCAATGGATTTTCGGTGAATCTTGACAAACGGAATGGGTAAATCTCAGCATCGCATGCATGCATGCGCACGCCTCCTCAACCACTTTCTCATCTGAATGCCTGGCTTTGCAGGAGTTGCAACCACAAAATATTTTGGACGTAATTATTATTCTTTATGGCATTCCTCCATGGCCTGGTTAACGACAATGACGCACACAAGGTTTTCCAGTCATATTGCCGTCAAAGTGGGTTCGTCCAGTATCATTCACTGTACGGCTTCTGGAAAGAACGAATCATCAGGACCATCGATGACAACTCAACTCACACCGGTCCATACAAACAGAAAACTTGTCTCTGACACTCTCTACTCTCCTCAAACTCTGCGTTTCCTCACTGTTTGGAAATGAACCTCGCGTACAATTGCACGGGGATTTGGGCCTGGTGCACACACACGCCTTGTCATGGTGAATTATGAGGGCACTGCAAGGTATGCCTTAATAGCGGAGCCTATAGTTCTCGCGGGCTTGGAATGAATTACTTTGGCTGACCAAAATGCTTGAAACTGTTTTTGGACTGCTTTATTTTGAAAATCTTTGCTCCATCAAGAACGAGGTCATTATATGGAGCTTATCATTGCGCTTCGTGTTCTTCAAAGGATGGTGGCAAAATCGTGACCTGACTGCATTCTTGCCGCTAGTGGGTTCAATAAGTTGGAGATTCAAAAATCAGGCGGACTTTTGGATTTCCGGCTCAATGAAAGCGGTCAATCAACCGTGTATTCTGCTGGCCGATGATGATAGAAATATGATGGAAATGGATCCTGGTAACGGGCGCGAAAGTCAACCATCAGTTGTCCGACAAAAATCACATTTATTTTAAACTACCCAGACCACAGCATCCACATTGAGGGACAAGTTGAATCGGACCCAGTTGGAAATGGCCATGTCATTCAAGTGACAAGCGACTTTGTGTGCTCAAGTTTCTTTGGATTCAATTTTGTGAAAACGTACAAGCAGTTTTTTTTTGAAGGGAAGCGGGTCAGGGATTGCGTTGTTGGGAATGAAATAATAAAAAGGAAATCAGTTGAAAGAGTTATAAAGATGCGCTGGCTGTTCCCAAGTTTAAACAACAAACAGAATAAATACAGAGTATCAAGTGCATGTCCGTATCCCTTCATTTGCCGTCCAAGAAAATTCACAAAGAAAAAAAGGTAGCGCAAGTTATGGCGTGTAAACCGGTGGCCCCGCTGGCGCTTCTTCCACTTCCGGATCCTTTAGTTTCTCTCGCTCGTCCATAAACTCAATGCGATCTTGCAACCGAACAAGTCCCAAATCATCGCGTAAATGCTCATTTGTCAATTTAAACAGGATCGCTCCCGTCACCCCATTCTCAACAACCTTGGCTGCCACTTTTTCTCCAATCCGTGGGGGCATCGTGGCTAAAGCCCAAGCTTGTACATCGGAAACACTCCATGATGAGGTATCTGGATCCAACGCGCTAATTTTCAATTGTCTTTTTAGGTTGGCAACGTTTCCTGAATCCACATTGAATGTTGAAGCTGTTGTTGTTGTTGTTGTGGTGTTTATAGTATACGCGTCCATTAAGCTGGACGCCTGGTACTGCGCACCCTTTTTCGGCCCCCCAAAGACTGCAGGAGATGCACTGCGGATACTGCTGCTGGATGTAGTTTGTGGAGGTGAATCGCTTTTTTCCGTGCTGCTTCCAAGAACGTAGACGAGTTCGTCTGGTTGAGTGCTTCCGTAGTATGACGATTCAACGTATGGGGTGTTTCGCGAGTGTCGGTGGTTGTCGGATGCAATGTTGGAAAGTTGTTGCGGTGAATGTGAAGGTTGTGGTTTGTTTGACGGTTCTTGATGGGTTGGGATGGGTTGTTGGTTGCGCCGCCGTTTGTTGTACCACCTGAATGCGAAAATTGCGAGGAGGATGAACAGTGCGGCGCCACCGATTCCGCCGCCGATTGCTGCAGTATTTGATGGAGGATTTGAAGTGGCGGGTGGTACTGTTGCGCATGTGGAACTGCGATTCGAACCTGTTTGGCCGTCGAAACAGTTTATGGAAACGTTCAAGTTGGCCCTGGATGACCATTCAGGTGTTAAGGATCCAGAGAACTGGTTTCCGTCCAATATTCTGGGATCCAAACAGTTTTTTTGGAAATGTTCAGTGTCATACGCAAGGTGCACTCAAAAACTCACAAATATGCATCCGAGGGCAGCGCCAATAGTTCTGATGGAATCGGACCTGACAATTTGTTGTTTGACAGCTCAAAGTCAAACATGTTGAGAAGGCGGCCATATTGAGATGGGATAGTTCCTGTGAATTGATTGTCTTGGAGATGCAATTGTGTGAGCAAGGACAGAGTTCCCCATTCGGTTGGTAAAGGTCCAGTCAAGGTGTTGTCGGCCATGTTTCTGATCAAGATCATATGAGTTGTCGCTTGTTGAGAAGAGGTATCAACTTACATAATGCGCAGGCTCGGTGCTAATGATGCGATACTGGATGGAATGCCTCCCACTAGTTTGTTGTAACCAATGTACAGCTCTTCGAGGGCAATCATGTTGGAGATGGAGGCCGGTATCTCTCCCGTGAGACCGTTTAAGCCAATATCGCTGTTGAGAAAGTTAAGGACTTATCAATAATGTGTGTTGCATTGGCGCCAAGGAGGTAAAAACTCAAACATGAGTGTCATCTTGGTCAAGCTTCCGATCGACGATGGAATTGTTCCGTAGAGCAAGTTCGATTCGACCCTGCTGTTGAATGCGATAGCTCGGTTTAACTTGGGCTTCCCACTCGGCAAATACCGGGCACTCACAATCGAACCATCTCCGTCAGTTTCGAAAAGTCTGGCAGCGTCCCACGCAAGTTTGTGCTTCCCAGTTCTCTGTGGGGAGGAGGGTTCGTTGGTCAGGCCCGTGTCTCGCCGCCACTCACGGTCAATGACAAGACTCACACTCTGACGATGCGGTTGTTTGTGCATGTGATGCCTGCGATGTCGCAGCAGGAGGATGCTGATGGGACCTTCAGCGATGTGAATGACTTGAGAAGGACTGCGCAGTCCTGGGTTGCATTCGCTGCTGCGTTTGCTGCCATGTCTTTTTACTTTACTTTTTTAAAATATTGAATATTGATACTTAAATCAGACACTCAAATGTTTGCGTGACGTTACCAAAATCTCAAGCTTAGACGCAATTTGAACATGAACGCAACGCAAGCACGCTTGCACAACACAGGCTGCTAAGAGGTGGTTGGTGCCAGACATACAGAGTGAGTGCAGGGGTTGTTGTGTCGCGGCAATTCAATTAGTGACTGCGTCTTTTGTCATTCCAACTTTCTCATTTGGGTTTCTATTCATTATTGCATCTTGCTCGTCAGCTTGTTAGCATTCCTCCACTTTATAGCAGTGCTTGTTATCCAGCCATTCACGGAGTATACACGGGCGGACCCGGCGGACCCACAGCCACACTCTCATCCACATCACCCTTCAGTCTTGCCAGCGCATCCAAAAACGCCATCCGATCCTGCAACTTGACCAACCCCAAATCATCCCTCAAATGCTCGTTCGTCAGTTTAAACAACATTGCACCATCAACTCCATGCTCCATCACTTTCACAGCAACTGTTTTCCCAATTCCGGGTAGCGCTCTCACAGCCCACACGCATACATCTTCCGTAGTCCATTGAGATGCATGCATGGTCTCTGATTCCTTTTTCAGCTGTTTTAGATCCATTGATGAGTTTGCGCTGGCAAGGGAACCGCCCGTTGCAGCACTACTCGAACTGTACACGTCCAGCAAGCCCGGTGCCATATTGTTCTTTTTTTCCTTGCTGCTCGCTTGTTCTTCGAGTCTCGCTGCATTCGTAGTGAGAAAGTCTGTGCTGTTGATGTTACTGCTTGTTGCGCCTGTCGTTGTCGTGTCAGGGTTCGATGCACTTCCATGCGCTGAAAAAATTTCAATCTGCTCTGATTCAATGTCTCTTGTATTGGTGGTGCTGCTGCTATTGAGTGGGTTCGCGTTTGATGGTGATGATGAGGGATTCGTACTGCTGGATATCTCTGCTTTCTTTTCGGCGTCCTTGCTTCGCTTGAACCACCAGTACGCAAGGCCCGCGAGCAACAAAAGCGCAAGCACTCCTCCAACAACTCCACCAATCAGCCCACCGTTTGAAGAAGAAGAAGAGGAATCCGTGGACAAAGAGGAACCGTTTGCAGGCGATGAGGGTTTCGTCGATGGTACTATTGATCCAGTTTGCGATGGAATGGATGAAGAGGTTTTTGTTTCTGGAAGTGTGTCGCATGTCGGGTTACGGTTCGATCCCGTCTGGCCGTCGAAACAGTTGCTGGAGCCGTTGAAACTTTTGCGCGCATTCCATGCTGGGGAAAGAGGGCCGGACAGATTGTTTTCTTGAAAGTATCTGTACAAACCAAAAAAAACATCGGTCATTGAAAACTCGAGGTACATATCGCAGGATAAAACATACAGCACGCCTGTCGTTGGAAGAAGAAGGAGCTCATCTGGAATCGATCCAGTCAGTTGGTTCCCTGACAACCGTAAATCAGACATTTGCGTGAAGCTGCCATATTCAGAGGGAATAGGTCCAGTGAGCAAGTTGTTTTGGAGTTCAAGTTCCGTGAGCAACGTCAGAGCTCCATACGACGTGGGTAAAGAACCCATCAACTGGTTGCCGGCCATATTTCTAATACAAGAGTGAGTCGGAGTGACTCGTGGCTGGCAAGTAGAGTGATGATCTCACATGACGCGCAGATGGGAAGCCATTGACGATAAGCTGGATGGGATTTCGCCCGTCAGTCTGTTGAATCCAATATAGAGCTCCTGCAGCGCGCTCATCTGGCTGATGGAGGAAGGAATATCGCCAGTGAAACCATTATTTCCAATGTCACTGCAAATAGAATGAAGGTGAGTCGAAGTTCAACTCTTTGTCAAGGGGGGTTCAAACACGTCCTCACATGATTGTCAGTTTGGTCAAGGCGCCAATGCTTGTTGGAATGCGGCCGCTGAGCAAGTTGACCTCGAGTCGCCTGTGAAACAACGTTACAGTTTAACCAAGATTGGCAAGAAAAAATTCATTTATGGCTGTCTGTGGCTGGCCGCTGCTTGCTACATACAGGTCCACCAGCTCCGTCAGCTTCGAAAAGTCAGGCAGGACTCCTTCCAAATTCGAACTTGCAAGGGCGCTGTATGCCATGTAGCGTGAGTCACCCCTTCAAGCATGCGAAGCAAGCACGCAAGAAAAAAAGTCGGACTCACATCCGGACAACCCGTCCGTTTTCGCAAGTGATGCCCGTAACGCCGCAGCAATCCCCTCCAGCTGTTGCTGCGTTGAGAGATGTGAATGCCTGGAAAAGAACGGCACAGTCCTGCGCTGCCATTGCCATGGTTTTCCAAATTTGGTTTCCTGCAATTTTTTCTAAGGAATCGTGCCAATTATTATGGTTCCAGACACACAGGACTTTGGATTTGGTCTGTCTTTACCGAGCCATCCTCGATCACTTCAGTACCAGACTCGGGGTTTGCTTAACCTACTTTTGGAATTGGGTCACGGAAGCGTGTCTCTGCTTCTGGACATCACATCTTTATAATCGCGGCGTTTAATTATGCAGTTGCACATCCCAAAAACAAAAAAAAAAGGAAAACAAAGACTTCAAGGTGAATACACCGGCGGACCCGCAGGCACAGGTTCAGCAGCACCAATACCCTTCAACTTTTCCAGAGCATCCAAAAACGCCATCCGGTCCTGCAACTTGACCAACCCCAAATCATCCCTCAAATGCTCATTTGTCAGTTTAAACAGCATTGCACCATCAACTCCATGCTCCACCACTTTCGTAGCAACCACTTCTCCGATCCCGGGTATCGCCGTGGCAGCCCATACACGTACTTCTTCGTTTGTCCATTGAGACGCGTCGGAGGATAATAAACTGACTTTCAATCGTTTTTTGAGATCTGCGGCAGAGTCAGTTTGTGGTGTTGCAGCAGAGTTTGTGCTGTAAACTTCTAGCAAACTTGATGGCGTGTTATTGCTGTGGTGGTGGTAACGTGTCTTTTGTGGGAGTCCCGGGGCGTTTGAGGATTCACTGTATATGCTTCCGCTGGATGAAGTTGCGGTGGTGGTTGCTGCACCTTTTGCAGCAAGGACATGGACGAGTTCATCAGGTCTTGCACCGTGGTAGCCTGCTTCAATGTCTCTCCCATTGCTGCTGCTGCTGAGATTGGTGGAAGATGGCGCGTAGGGGTAAGTAGGCGGGATGTAAGGCTGGGATGGAGTCAAGTTCATGGGCGGCTGTTGAACTGGTGTTTCTTTTTGGGAGGCATTGTTTCGTCTGAACCACCAGTAAGCGAGTCCAGCCAGTAAAAGAACGGCAAGAACTCCACCAACAGCTCCACCAATCAACCCACCGTTTGAAGAAGATTCCTTGGAAGAAGATGAACCATTTGAAGGGGATGAGGTTCCTGAGGGAAAAGAGGAGCCTGTTTGGGAAGGTACAGAAGAAGAGGTGGGTACTTTTGTGACGGGAGCGACTACAGTGTCACATGTGGAACTGCGGTTTCCGCCAGTCTGGCCGTCAAAGCAGTTTACGGAGCCGTTGAAATAGCGGCGCGCGGTCCATGCCGGGGAAAGAGGTCCCGAGAGGTTGTTTTGTTGGAAATATCTGTGGGAAACGGAAAAACGTCAATTATAAAAAAAGTCCTTGATATGCCGACGTATATTGTAACAAGCCCTGATGGCCATCTTTTGTTCAATACATACAAAATACTTCCAGACGGAATACCAAGAAGGTCAACTGGGATTGAACCCGTCAGACCATTGTTTGACAGCTGGAAATCAGCCATTCGCGTAAAACTGCCGTATTCGGATGGAATGGTTCCCGTGAGCATATTGTTTTGAAGTTCAAGTTCCGTGAGCAACGTCAAGGCACCGTAGGACGTGGGCAGAGGGCCAGTGAGTTTGTTGTTGGACATGTTGCTGAGAATTGAGTTGAGAGAGAGTTAGAGGGAGTCAGACTAAGATACAACAGTGCCTTACATGACGCGCAGATGGGATGCCATGGAGGATACGCTGGATGGGATCTCCCCCGTTAGTTTGTTGTATCCAATGTACATTTCCTGCAGCGCACTCATTTGGCTGATTGAGGAAGGGATCTCGCCCGTGAGGCCGTTGAGACCAATGTCGCTGTTTGGTTTGAGTGAATGAGAAAATTATGCCGACAAGGGTTCGCTCTTCACTTTACATGATGGTCAGTTTGGTCATTGCGCCGACGGTTGAAGGGATGGTTCCTGTGAGCGAGTTTGCCTGGAGATGACTGCATTCATGTTTTCGGACAAGTGGAGAGTGAGCGTGAGAGAGAGAGAGAGAGAGTTCAGGGAGAGACAGATTTAATTGACAGCATCTCCTAATGGAATTTGATCGACACTTACAGGTTGACCAGCTCCGTCAGCTTCGAAAAGTCGGGCAGAGTTCCCTTGAGACCAGTGCTGGCGAGGTTCCTGTTTGGCAAGAGGGGAAGGAGGGTGTGTGTGTTGACAACTCGCTCCTTCTCCTTCCCGTCATCAGACTTACATCTCAACAATACGCCCGCCCTGGCATGTGATGCCTGTGATGGTGCAGCAGTCGTCGCCTGAGGTTGGTTTGAGGGAAGTGAATGCCTGCAGAACGGCTGCACAGTCTTGTGATGCTGTTGCCATGCTCTCCGTTGAACTTAAAGTGTCAAATTACCCAAAGGAGACACAAAATTTGAAAGCCCAGATCGATGCCCAGCCAGCCACAAAGGTTAAAGTATATTGGCTTTGAAATGGGCGGAGTTGCGCTTAAGTCCGCCGAACGACGCGATATATATACAGGGATATGTTGAGAGGGATAGAGAGAGAACGAGAGGGAGACAGAAGAGAGGGATTCAGAGAGGATGGCCTTTCACTTCTCTTCGCGACATTCTCATTCGCTTCATTGGATGACTGGAAGCCATGAAAAACAAATGCTAAACAGCAATCTGGAAATACTCCACACTTGGACGTCCACGAAGCAGTTTTTATCAGGCGTTCATAAAATAAAGATTTCAACAACGCAAATGCCAGTCCCTGCCCATCTTCCACACTGCACACGCGCACCGTCAATCGCACTCACGAACGCACAGCTGTCACTTACTGCCACAGGTTTTTCTACGGCATTGGCGTCTCTCTTTGTCTTTGTGAACTTGTCGAGTCTGGTAATTCTGGGGAGGCCTATCCGCGACAAGGCCGTGTCCAATGCACCCTTTGCTGCCGCCATGGCGCTGCTAGCATTCGCGTGAGTGCGCTCAATCCCTTTTCAATTCAAAGCAATTAACTTGCTTGATTCAAGATACACCATCGATGCTTTCACGCACAAAATCGTTCTGTCTTACGCAGCTGTATCACTGCGAAGTCTCGCGGTGCTTGTACTCCCACTTGTGCTCAAATTCCACTTGAATTCACTTTGTTTCGATGGGTCGTTGTCCGTCCATACTCAGCAGTCCATCCTGCCGTTTGAAGACACACAGGCGCAATCTGCACGCGTAGAACAGGACGAAAATATCGATCGACCAGAGTTATCCCTTTTTGCATCTGATATGGAGTCCACACCTTGGATGACGACCCGTTCGTTCATTGTGATATTGTGGGCGTGTGAGATGGTTTTGATGGTTCTGATGCCCAGGTATTTTGTGAGCGATTGAGCGAGGTCTTTTTTTTTTTTGGCAAGGCAGCGTGCTCAGATTTCCATTTTCATCAGCTATGATTCTTTAGTTATCCCGGTGTATGCTTTTCGCATTTTGCGGCTTTTACCCATCGCATCAGCAACCAAAGCGATTTTATACCCTGCATCAACTTTTGATCGGCATACCCTTGAAAATGCGGAGGAACGCGCGCCGTTACTTTCTTCGTTGAATGTCAATCGAGATTCGATGGATCGATCTGTTCTTCGACCGCCGAGTCCAAACAGTGTCCGAAGTCCCACGCGAAGTTTTAGCACCGACTCTATCGACATTTTTTACGATGCTTTGGAAGAGAGTATGATGGCGTCGTCGTGGAACGAAGCAGCATCTGGACTACGCGCTGCGGCTGGATCTGGTGAAGCGAATATCGATACAGAGAGAGGTGTCGGCAGTCAAGGTGGAAACAATCCTCGATTAGAGTATGGGGCTCCGTATCGTTACCATTTGGCGATAGGTCTTGCGAGCATGTGTTTGTTTCTATGTATCGAGCCTGGATTCTACATGTTTATTGTTGCGCGACTGTTTGGATTCGATGGGACGGATCTGTGCATTGGAGAGACTGGTATGAGTGTGATGGATGTCATGCTTGTGCTGGGGTCGCTGGGAGTTTGGATGATTGTGTTGTATCTGCGCGCCGTTCATTTATGCGTTAAAATTGAGTGGGTCCGTGTGAGTGTTGCCCGTGTGCGGGATACCTTCTTTCGGCCAAATGCAAATCGATGATGGGTGTGTTCGAAGGTCCCAAATATTTAAAAAGTGTATAAACATCAAGTGATCCGGTGGATATTTCTTGCGTGCCTCGTATTCTCCACGGTCCTTGCATCGAATCAACCCTCGGACGATTCCACATCAGATTTACCGCATGAGTTATCCGATTCTGAACTTGGCGATCAGAGTCCACCTCTGTGGTTGACGGAAAATCCTGTGTATGAGGCGAGTGTGGTCCTTGTTAATGGAGGAAGTGGGGGATTTTTTTTTCTTCGATTTTTTGGTGTTGTTAAAAAGCTGTGAGCAAAGCTGTCAGGGCGTTGTGGAAGCGCAGGTCTTCAATTGATTTGTTTGGGAACTATATTAACGTGGATACCGGGGAATGGGTGTATGGGGTAACAAGCTGAACGTTGATATCGCGATTACTGACTTAACCAAGGAATCAACAAACTTAAAAAAAAGGAATGCAGCATCGGCGGGCTCGTCGACTCCTTTTACGAATACCTCCTGAAATCCTCCATCGCATTTTCAGATGAAATCGAGTATCAACAACTCTTTGCGCAAGCATACCGCGCCATCAAAATCTACATGAAACGCGGCGATTGGCATGTCGATGTTGTGATGGAGAAAGGGTACACTGTTCGCCCGCACTTTCATTCTTTGGGTGCGTTTTGGCCGGGTGTCAAGATATTGGCGGGGGATGTTTCGGAGGTTTGTTTTCTTTGATTGGGCGGTTTTTGGTTAATTTGCTTGTTTTTTTTTTTTTTGAAGGGCATGTATGAGTTGAATGCCATTTCGGAAATCTTTCGGATAGGTTATTTTTTTGCCTGAAGCCAACCTGTCGAGATTCTTGACGGCCGGAAAGGGTACAAAAACATTGAGTCGAATCTGGGCTCCTGGAAAGAACACTAACCTCAGAGTTTTGTATAGATACCCGCTGCGTCCAGAATTCGTCGAAAGTCTGTGGGTCGCGTATCGTGCAACCAAAAATCCAACTATTTTGGAAACTGCTTATGAGATTGTGGATCGATTGAATAGTTAGTTGAGTTATAATTTACGATAGCATTGAACGACACGGGAAAACCTTACAGTTGCATCGAAACTCACAGCACGCGCACAAAATACGGCTTCGTAAACGTTTTGGACATTGAAATGCTGCAACTTGAAGACAAAATGGAGTCCTTCTTCTTGTTAGAGACTCTGAAATACCTATACCTGATCTTTGACGTTGACAACAAGTACAATACTGGCAACTATGTTTTCAACAGTTCAGTTCAATCGCTAGTTTTTCTAACAACTTATTTTGAACCCACAAAAAACTTAACAGCGGAGGCACATCCTTTCCCTGTCTGGAGTTACCATAAAACACTGCCACATCATTTCGAATCACCTGAAGCGCTCACGTACATTCATGAATACGCGCTACCCACAGTTCCATTAACCAGCACATTCAAACATCAATACCGCGGTGGCGATTTAGATACAGTCACGACAGGGTTTCGAAACGGAGTTTGTTGGATTTCAGACTGGGAACTCGGTGTTGGGTTGAACATTGATCGGTTGAAAGGTGGAATGTACAAGTCGACAGGTGCGGGGAGTAAAGGGGGGAAAAGGGGGAAAAAGAAGAAGGCAGTGAAGGGGATGAAGAGGAGAAGGAAGGCTTCGGAGTTGTGATCCCAAGGGTTATGATGAAAGGTGGAAGGACAGGTGGAGTTTTTTTTTGTTCATTGGGCCAGCTGTTTCTTTCTTTTTGTTTTATCAAAAAACATAGACTGATAAAAAAATATGAGCTCGCTACTGTCTCAGTTCCCGACGTTGAACAAGACTGTTCTGACGGCATCCAACCAGTCGCTCAAACCTAAAACCGCATCGGTCAAGTCATCCTCAACTGTTGTGAAGCCAGCTGCAGCAGTTTCAAAGCAGGCTAAAACGGTAAAACCAAAAACTGCATCAACAGCAACCAACTCTGCCATCGGCGCTGCGCTTTCCGCCAAATTCGGGCTTTCATTTGGGACTAGTAAAAGTGGGGTTAAGCGGAAAGCTGTTGATGAACCTGTGGAGACTGATCAAGTCGAAACCAGCAAAGTGAATCAACAAGTGCGAGTGCATGACAGCGATGATGATGATGATGTGTCCGAAAACAATGATTTCGATGATGACTTGGATCTCGCTGCGCTTTCAAAGACGCCTGGTTTCGAACTTGACTTGGACGATGACGATGACATTGAACTTGAGAAACTGCTGCAAGC